>CABFPE010000062.1:1359755-1369870 GCA_900660155.1 Hofstenia miamia | reverse complement strand
TCGGGCTAATGCAGAAAATGTGTTTTGTCAACCTACTGGTGTGAAAAGTTTTGTTCGTACCAGAGCTGGCACGCCTTTGGATTGCTGGAGCGAAATATTCGACAGTTCAATGTTGAAATTGATATGAAAAAACAATACTGCATGGCAAAGATACAGACCCAAATTTTGATTTATCACTACATGAGTTACATGCTTTTATATCATTGCTTTATATGGCTTTGTTCGTACCAGAGCTGGCACGCCTTTGGATTGCTGGAGCGAAATATTCGACAGTTCAATGTTGAAATTGATATGCAAAAACACAATACTGCATGGCAAAGATACAGACCCAAATTTTGATTTATCACTACATGAGTTACATGCTTTTATATCATTGCTTTATATGAGGGGCTTGGTATCAAAATCACTGGACATTAATTTTTTATGGCGAAAGAAATATGGCCCAGAAGTTTTTCGTGAAACTATGAGCAGGGATCGCTTCAAAGCAATAATGACTCATTTGCGATTTGACAAAAAGGGATCCAGAAGCCAAAGACTTGCAAATGACAAATTTACCCACATACGAGACTTATTTGAAAAGTTTCGACAAAACATAAAGGCAATATATACTCCAAATTTTTCACTTACAGTTGATGAGCAGCTTTTGCCTTATAAAGGCAGATCAAAGTTGGTGGTGTTTATGCCGAACAAGCCTGATAAATACGGCATTAAATTTTGGGCTTTAGTGGAAGTTGAAAATAAGTATGTTGTGGATATCGTACCATATCTAGGGAAGCAAGAAGCAGAATTGAGGCAAGAAAATTGTCAACTTGGAGAATCGGTTGTTAGGCAGCTTTGGGAGCCTTATTTTGGCCGAGCATATAATGTGACAACCAACAACTTTTTTACTTCATTACGCCTGGCAAAATTTTTGAAAACTCGAAAAACTACAATTGTTGGAACAATCAGAAACAATTGAAGAGAACTTTGTAAAGAGCGTATTCCGATTATTCAATTAACATTTGCTTTCAATTCTATGGGGAGTTTATATTAGGAATCTATTGAATTCGTCAAACGATTGCATCANAAAGACTTGCAAATGACAAATTTACCCACATACGAGACTTATTTGAAAAGTTTCGACAAAACATAAAGGCAATATATACTTCAAATTTTTCACTTACAGTTGATGAGCAGCTTTTGCCTTAAAAAAGGCAGATCAAAGTTGGTGGTATTTATGCCGAACAAGCCTGATAAATACGGCATTAAATTTTGGGCTTTAGTGGAAGTTGAAAATAAGTATGTTGTGGATATCGTACCATATCTAGGGAAGCAAGAAGCAGAATTGAGGCAAGAAAATTGTCAATTTGGAGAATCGGTTGTTAGGCAGCTTTTGGAGCCTTATTTTGGCCGAGCATATAATGTGACAACCGACAACTTCATTACGCCTTCCAAAATTTTTGAAAACTTGAAAAACTACAATTGTTGGACCAATCAGAAACAATCGAAGAGAACTTTGTAAAGAACAAACATCGAATTTTAATGAATTGTATGAAGCTAAATTTTTTACCGAGGAGAACGGAGTTTTCATAGCCTTATACCAATGTAAGAGGCAAAAAAGTAAATCTTTTGTCAACAATGCACCGACTTCCAAATATAGATACCTCTGTGAAGAAAAAGCCCGATGTTGTTCATTTCTACAACAAAAATAAGGTTGGGGTAGATGTCATGGACCAAATGGTGCGAACTTATACAACAAAAAGGTGTACCAGGAGATGGCCAGTGGCTGTATTTTACAATATGCTGGATATATCAGCCATAAATGCTTGGATTATTTATCGAAAATTGTCTGTTACTATGATTTCACGGAGAGAGTTCCTGCTTCAACTTTTGGAAGAAATGAGAGCACAATACATTTCACAGCAAGTAAATCAGGTTAGACCTGAATCTGACTTGCCAACGTCCCCTGTGTTGGATTTCCAAGATGGGCAAGAAATTATGAATAAACAGAGGCAGTGCACAAGCACAACTTCGGGCTGTAGAAATAAGACTTCATTCAAAAGAAGTTCGTTATATGTTATTGTGAAAATTGTAGCTCCTGAATCTTATAAACAATCTATATTCTTGTAAACAAAATGTTTTTTCTAGATAAGATATAGTCAGATTCCAAATATCACGAAGCGGTCATTTTTGACCGCTGCAGACATTAAAGGGATAGTGAGTTTTCCGTCTTTCTAGTGTTAAAGTACTTAAAGAAACGCGGTTATTCAACAAATGAACTAGAAATTGTTTATGAATCATATATATTAAGCAAGCTTGTGTATTCTCCATTAGCTATGACATTAAGTGAAAAAACCGTCAGATATAATCAATAGTAGAATATTAAATGAATTTAAAAATATACTTAATAACCAAAATCATGTTTTATATTCACTTCTGAAAAATATCAAAATGGGTTCTCGACGCGCTAGAAAACTCATATTACCTAAAGTCAGAGCAGAATATGGCAAGCGGTCATTTCCCTTTATTGGTGCAACTCTTTTTAATTAATTTCAGGATAATTTGTAAATTTTATAATTTATTTTAAATTTCTATTGTATATTGCTATAAATGTCCAGGTATATGGACTAAATAAACTTTACTACTACTACTACTAGAGTTCAACATTTATTTTTTACCAAAATAAATACAATATTAAACTAAATGTACAAGCAAATTTAGGTTGACCAATCTATAAATTATGGATTTAATTAGTAAAATATACTATGGCACTTTAAAGTTACTAAAGTAACATTTTCCACATCCCAGGTTGTTCAGAAAATATTCTTTAAACATTGTTTTTGTGATATTAGTGCACTGCCTTATATCTGGAGGTAAACTATTGAAAATATCAGCACATCTGTTGAAGATACTCTTCTCTCCATGGCGATTCTTTATTACTGATGTTTTGATGTAAATGTTTCGTCTGTGATTATATTTTAGATTTTTGCAGTGCTGTAGGTGAAAAAGTAATATTGTTATGTATTAGAATATTATAGAAATATAAGAACGTAATATAAGTAATGTAATAGGTTTCATGATTTTGTATTCATTGTAGTATTTAGAAATATGTGTAAAACAGTTTGCAAATTATTTCAATAGGCCAGTTTGTTACTTTCTCAAGTTTTTTCCAGCGTGTTGTATGCATTATTACATAAAATGGACCCATAGCTCACAATTCTGTAGATTTATCCTTATAAGGTACTTCTTGCAAAATTTATCCAAAAAGCTTTTAGGAACACAATTGATTAAGTACCTCAGTTGAGTATTAAATCGAGCCACTCTTGCAATTTTGTTATCTATTAGTCCTCTAAAATTCAGAGACGAGTTTATTGGCACTCCTAGATATTTAGCTTTGTTGCAATTGTATATTTTGTTGGTTTCTATTTTTTAATGCAGACTGCTAGTTTCTTCTGATTTGGGCTGCAACAATACAAATTTTGTTTTTTCCAAGTTTAAGGTGAGCTTATTTTTGTTAAACCAATTATTAAGGCTATCTAATTCTTTGTTTAAACTATTTATCACATAGTTTTTGTCTTCATTGCTTATGTAAATTGCAGTGTCATCTGCATATTGTACAATTTTATAACTCGTTATAGCATTGTTGATATCGTTCATATATAGCAAAGGTCAAAGTATGGTACCTTACGGAACACCGTTGTGTACTTTGAGGGGATCGGAGTATTTACTGATAACTTTACACTTTGGCGCCTATTTGTCAAAAAACTTTGGAATAAATTTATGGAATCTGAACTGAAACCATATTTTTGCATTTTAATCATTAATATTTCGTGATACATATACATACTATCAAATGCTTTCGCAAGATCAAGGAAGCATATTCCAGTATATTGTGCATCATTTAGAGAAAAACGCCACTGTTCA
Organism: Hofstenia miamia; assembly: GCA_900660155.1. Lineage (NCBI taxonomy): Eukaryota > Metazoa > Xenacoelomorpha > Acoela > Hofsteniidae > Hofstenia > Hofstenia miamia. The sequence goes on along the minus strand of CABFPE010000062.1, from coordinate 1,365,967 downwards.
GTTGCGAACATTAGAGCATCTTGTGATGACAGCTTTTCACGAAACCCAAATTGGGAGGTACTTATGTATTTGTTGTCATTAAGGTATTTGTGAATTTGCTTATATATACTTTTCTCAAATATTTTTCAAAAATATATGTAACGGATATTGGACGATAGTTTCGAGGATCCTTGACGTTCTTACTTTTATAAATTGGACTAACAACAGCCAATTTTAGAGCAGATGGAAAGTAGGAATGGCGAATGCAGTTATTTAACATCAAGGTTAACAGAGACAAAGTTCTTAAAAACGCGATCTTATGTATGAAATTAAGAACAGTACTTGGGCCTTTCGATTTCCTATCATTTATGTGTATTATATTCTGTTTTACTTCATATTCCGTAATAAAATTAAAATAAAATTTGGTTGAAACATTTTGAAGTGAATCCTTATAAGGTACGCGTTTCCCTTTATACTTTCCCATATTCACAAATGTTTTATTCATTGCGTTGGCTATGCAGAGCTGTCCTTTTATAGTTTTGCCATCTAGCTCAATTTCATCTATACTGTCATTACACTTTTTCCTACAAATATTTTCCACATAATTCCATTTTTCTGCGGCCGTTTTTAACTTATCAAACAATTTAAGACGATTGCTTTCAATACACCTTTTTTCTAAATTCTAAACCTCATTTTTTGCATTGATGTACTGTTCATAATTAATGGCATTCTTGTTGCCTACCCATTGTTGGAATAAATAGGACATTTTCGTCTTTGCTTTGCTTAGCTTTTCATTGGTAGATACATTGGGTACTTTTTCAACTACAAACATGGTTTTTTGTGGCGCATGCAAGTCTAATATTGCCTCAATTGTTGTTAGATAATACTCCATCATATCATCAATGTTATTTATTGTATATACTCGATCCCAATTGAAGTTATCAATATCATGAACGAAACTATTTAAGTCGAAATTTTTAAATGATATTTTCGTTATTTTCTTACGAATAGGTTTCTTAATATTTTTGGAATTTCTTTTATCGACTACAACTAAAGCATCGTGATCAGAGAAATTACAAGTGATGACGTTCGTGTGAAATCTATTTGGCTGGTTAGTTAGTAAATAATCAATGAAGCGCTGTTACATGATGGGCGTGTAGGAATGGTACAATTGACATTGGATATATTGTGTTCATTCAAAAAATCTTCCAACAGGTATGATTGCTTTTTATCAAAGGAATTTATATTGTAGTCACCACAGAATGCTAATAGGTCACAATTAGGTAGACACTGAATTTGGTTGGACAAATTCAATAAAGTCCTGTTGATATTGTTTATGGGGTGAATACGAAACATTTAGAAAAAAATTTTCGTTAATATCTGATGTTAACCACAAACTCTCAATAATTCTGTTGTATTCCTGGTTAATGTTGATCTCACTTATTCTTAATTCCTTAGAAGCAATAATAACTAAACCACCTCCAATACGACTTCTACGATGCTTACTAAAAATATCAAATTTTGTAGGATTTGGGTTCCACATCGAAATATCAGTATGCTGTGTGAACCAGGTTTCTATGATGCAAAATATAGCATTATTTCCAAAAGCTAAGGTCCAATGCTGACAATTTTCATATGATACTGTTAAATTGTGCGCATCAAGTACAATTATTTTAAGGTTATTTTCAAAATTGGGCAGAACATTGTGAGTAAAATCTTGTTGTTCAATTATTTATTTTGGTTCGGGTCCTGGGTTAGGATGAACATCATTGCATAATTTTAGCTTTTGAAAGGCATAATTATATAGATTGGTCGAATAATATAAAAATACTAAAAAACTTACAAATTTGATTTCTCTAGTCTGCTCAGAAGTTTTAATAGCAACTGCTAAGTATCCTTCCAGCCACTTCGGCTGTTTCCATTCATATCCTTATGGTAGGTTTGCTTAGGTTTCCTAGGGACCTTAAAATGTTTCTTAATAGCAATAGCCATTTGTGAAATACCATATCGTGAAAAATGAATGCCATCTCTGCTATAAAGCATTTTGTTGTTTTGAAACATGTGAGATAATTCAATTGTCTGTCCCATTTCAACATTAAAAAAATTTATTTAAGTCATTCATTAAAGAAATTGTCATATCAGAGCTGTCACGTGGTGGGACAATTTCTATGAAGGTCATATCCAATTCTTGATTCCCATTACAGATAAGTGTTTTAACTTCTCTTATATCCTCTTTAATTAAAGATATGTCTTTATTTTGCAGAATATCGTTAATTCCCACATTTAATATAAGCTTTTTGCATGATCTAAAATCATTCTTTTACTAGGTTCAGCAAATGAGTTCTATTAATACCCGGGTATGTGTGAACTGAGGTAGTTTCTTTTTCTCCTAAAAGATATTTAGGTTTTTGAATCACCAATCACTATAGTGGTTTTATTTTCCTCGAGTTTTTTAACGTTATACTGTTTCTATCCATACTTCTGGGTTTAAGTTGCGAAATTTCTTTCCTCTTAAATATATTATATAGAGTAGAATGCACTTCCATAAGTTCATCGGAATTCATTTGGTAAAATAAATTGGCTAGATTTGTTTTACTTAGATTCTCATTTGTTTCTTTAATGATTCATAGCCATCATATAACTTTAAAGGAAATCCATGAGAGCACTGACAAAACCGACTACTCACGACGAAATCAATTCTACTTCTACTTCTTCTTCTACTTCTTCTTCTTCTTCTACTTCTTCTTCTTCTTCTACTACTGTTTAAAATGATTTATTAATCATTAACTATAAACTACAAAAGAAGAGCAGCACTGATAACAATAAGCACCATATATTAGTGTTTATCAGCTAAAGTTGGAGGAATAACTTTTCGTTATTCCACTTTCATTTAAGAAGTATTACTTTTTTAGAAATTGAAGATGATCGCAAATGCAAATGCAATTCATTAAAAACCTTCGCTGCTTTCACGAAGAAAGAGTTAGCAGCAAAGCTGTTTTTAATTCTATTGATCTTAGTAAATGTTTTCAATCTTGAATTGAACTTTAAGTGGAAACTTATGTCATTTGAAAATATAGAATTTTTCCCTGAAAGTATGTTAATAAAGTAAATAAGTGAGATGTACAAGAGATATCTTGTAGGCCTCATAATTTCAAATTCTTTATAGAATTTTGTTACGTGTGTAAACCTGGGAACATTGGCAATTTATCAATTTTGCTCCACTTAGTAATATATTTCCCTAAAGTAAGTTGTGATCCGTAACTGATTATTCCGTATAAATGTGCACGATAGTAATTGATGTAGAATGTTTTTAAAAATAAATTTCTGGTAGCAGTTAGGGTTGAGTTAAGCCTAGCAAGCTTGCGAACCTTATTAAGAAAATCAGTAAAATCAAGGTTATCAGTAAATTTTACTTCAAGGTAAGTAGCCTTGTTTGAATTCTCCAAAGAAAACTCACTAGACTTTAAAACAACATTGGTTTGAAATATCAATTTTTTGCGATATATGCAAAATCATAAATTGAGATTTGTGAGTATTCAATTGAAGCTCATTTTTATCGAACCAATTTTTTAGATTACTGAAGTCATGTGTAAGTAGACGTGTACTAGTAATTGCATTATTAGTGCTAACATACAGACAGGTGTCATCTGCATATTGGATGATTTTACAGTGCGTCAAACAATTGGCGATATCATTCACATATATATTAAAAAAAGAGGCCCTAAAATTGAACCCTGTGGAACTCCTCTGAAAACCTTTGTATAGGATGACTGAGTGTCACCAAGCTTGACAGTTAGGTATCTATTAGCTAGAAATTAATTAACTAAATTTAACGCATCACTGCTAAATCCATATTTGGCTAATTTTCTTAAAAGTATCGTATGTGACATACTGTTAAATGCCTTAGAGAGATCAGCGAAGACTACAGCTACAGATTCAGCGTTATTTAGATGTTTTCTCCATTCTTCGACTGCATATAATGCGTCTGTTGCAGATCTTTTCCTAGTAAAACCAAATTGATGGTTACAAATTAATTTGGATTCATTGAAATAAGTTTGTAGGTGGTTATATAAACCTCGTTCAAAAATTTTTGACAATATGTGAGTTACAGAAATTGGCCTGTAATTTGTTGGTTGTTGAGGATCCTTACTTTTATAGATAGGAATAACAATGGCGTACTTAAGAATTTGAGGAAAATAAGAATGGCGGATGTATAAATTCAGAATGTAAGTTAGATGCGATATTGTATATGAGAAAGACAATTTCATGATAAAATTGGGTATATTACATGGTCCTTTGGATTTTTAATTGTTGGTTAGATTTATATTCCTTAATACTTCGCTTTCAGACAAGAAATTGAAATATAAAGAAGATTCACAGTTTGGAATTTCATCCGTGTATTGTACTGAGCAACCTGAAAATTTTCCAATTCTAATGAAAAAACTATTTAAATGATTAACAATTTCTTCCTGTGCTCTTAAGATTTTCTTACCATTGAATAAGCACCATATGTCTCTTTGTTTTTTATTATTGTTTGTGAATATCATTTTAGCATATGACCATTTATCTTTGGGAGCAACAAGCTTTTCAAAAGCTAGCAAATTTGCGTATTTCTCCAAAAGCTTAAGCGATTTCTTTTTTATAATGTACAAGGCATAACCGTCTTGTGGCTTCCCCCCTTGGTTTCCTTCCATTTGTCAAAACATTCCCTCAGTTTTAGTTTTTCATCCTTCTTTAGAGTATCCCGAAAGTGATTGTTTGTGCGTGGGCACACTGAAAATTTTCTCATTGGTGCATGCTTGTTAATGATTTGTTCAATCATGTGGAGATACGTGGCTAGGATCTCCTCAATATTGTCAGACATGTATATTGCATTCCAATTAACGCAGCATAAATCGAACAGAAAGTTATCTACATTAAAATTTTTGGTAGAACGTTTAACTATTTCGATACTTTTTAACTTTGTAACGTACATTTCATTATCTACTATGTGCACCAAGTTATGGTCGCTGATAATGCATGAGAATCAATAACTTGTGTACCTCTTAGCGTTGTTAATGATTCTATAATCAATCAATGTACTACTAATTTGGGTGATACGTGTGGGAAGTTTATTCACTGAAAAGAAGTTATATTCATTTAACAGATTCTTAATTAGGTATGCTTGCTTTTTATCATAAAAGTTGATGTTATAGTTTAAACACAGAATCACTCTATCAAAATATGGTAAGCTTGAAATTTCCTCTGATTTATATTCGACAAAATCATTTTGATATTGCTTATGAGGGCAGTAGCTAACGTTAACCAGCAACTTTTCACCATAGAATGACTCAAGCCACATACTTTCGAAAATGTCATGTTGTCCTNATGTCTTTAGAGTTTGTACCACGGTAAGTGTGTACAGCCGTCTCTTCATTGCCAAAAAGATATTTTGGCCTTAGATATTTCAGTCTGGAATCCCCAATCACCAAATTCATAGCCTTTTCGGGTAAGCTCTTTCTATTTGCTTCTTTTCTGTCTGTTTTTACAGCATGTATAGTCTGCGTTTCTCTTTCCTCACAGTTGCTAGGTTGTAAATTATAGAGATTTTTAAATAATACGAGTAGGTCGTCTTTGGTTAAATCATAAAAGAGATTAACTAGTTTGGTTTTGCTCAACCTTTCAAAAGAGTTCATTGCTTCATCCAAAGAATCATAATCTTTAAAAATTCTTTCCAAAAATTGAATTTGCGGAGCACAGCAAAAACTGAGCGTTCAGTACGAAATCAATACTACTACTGACATTTAAATGAAGTTGGTTTCTATCAAACTAGTTTTTCATTTCAATGAGATCAGCAGTTAAAAATTTTGTGCAGATGAGCTTATTGAGGCAACTAGAATAGATGCAAATATCATCTGCATATTGTATTATGTTACAATGTGAAAGAGAGTCTGACAAGTCATTTACGTATATGTTAAAAAGTAGTGGACCAATTATTGATCCCTGAAGAACTCCTTGTTTACTATTCATGTAACAGGATTGGTAATTGCCAACTTTTACAGCCTGGTGTCGGTCACGTAAAAAACTTTCAATTAGAAGTATTGCTTCAGGGCAAAGTCCATATTTTGCCAGTTTTTCTAGCAAGATAGCATGGCACATGCTATTAAATGCCTTTGAGAGATCAATAAATGCAGCAGCTACATACTTAGACTTATTTAGACTATCCCGCCATTGTTCAATGCCATATAATAAGG
>CABFPE010000062.1:1322103-1338578 GCA_900660155.1 Hofstenia miamia | reverse complement strand
ACCTCCTGGGTGAATGTGGAAGTGCCGTCATATTTTAGAATGAAGATGGAAACTTGAAGATTGTACAATGCTGAACTTCATCACTCAAAGCCATTGCGGTAATATATGCTTTTACAATTTACATGTAATTGCTAAAGAAATTGTTGTTTTCCACCTCATGCATATTTGGTTTGATCAATATTAACGCGGTTAGAAACACACTCTAATGCAGATAACACATCATATTTGGGTTTTGGATCTATGAAATGGTTTCCTTAAAACATGGTGTTGCATAATTAAGGGTGTTGCTACAATGAACATGTATATTAACAGAAGTAAATATGTCAGTTTGCCTAACAATTAAAAACTTTGTCAAAGAATTAATTTGCTCAATTTAGTTTTATCAAAAATATTTTGTCGCTAGATGGCGTCCAATNGATCAATATTAACGCGGTTAGAAACACACTCTAATGCAAATAACACATCATGTTTAGTCTGAAATATTTGGGTTTTGGATCTATGAATTGTTTTCCTTAAACATGGTGTTGCATAATTAAGGGTGTTGCTACAATGAACATGTATATTAACAGAAGAAAATATGTCAGTTTGCCTAACAATTAAAAACTTTGTCAAAGAATTAATTTGCTCAATTTAGTTTTATCAAAAATATTTTGTCGCTAGATGGCGTCCAATCAAATCACTTTGGTACCAAGTGGCAAATAGTCATGGGTGTCCCATTGGCACGTCCTCTCCCCGTCTATAACTACTCAAGTTTAACAAAATGACATTTGAACTTGACAAGAAAACTGCATTGCTTCTTGGAAATAACATTACATGTGAGTGTTTTAGCTGACAAACGAAAACTTGATTTTCATTTTCTTCTCTCATTTCGTTTTAGGTTTTGAGTGAACACCAGCGGTTTCAATATTTTTGCATATTTACAACATCACTATACTTCAAATAAAAAAACATTATGCAAGCACTCCATATGTCTTCATAGCAATATAAATATGCATTTGTATAGTTTTTTCAAAAGATTTTGCTCCTATAAAGTATTTTTTTAAGAATTTGGACTCAGTGGCGTCAAGTCACTTAAAAATCATGGGGCTACCGGTTCGAAAATTGCGTGTGTGTGAATTTTGTCATAGTTGTTAGAACACATATATATAGAGTTGCTTTCTTAAATCTTTTTAAGAGGGTGGGTAAAATTTTATATTTCATGAAAATGTCTTAACTCTAACCTACTTAAGATTATATAAAGCTATTTATTGCGTCTTGAAGAAATTAAAAATGATCATAAACAAGAGACTACAGGATGGAAGAGTGCTTCCTCTTTCAATTACACCTTAAAACTCTTCTCAGTTTTGAGCAATTGTTGGCATCATGATTTCTGTCATTGTGAAGCGCGTTCCTCTATTGGGCTTTGGGAAAAAATATTTGAATTTAGCGGTTAACTCCATAGTATTTAGAAATAATAATTATCTGAGCTTAAATTATGGAGGTAATTTGAGTGAATTTTAAGAAATCAGAGTTTTCATCAAAAATAGTTGTCAAGTACATCAGTACTGCAGGCAATTTTTTCGAAATTTTCACCACTTATTAAGTGCACATTAACCAGCCATAAGAAAATTTCCTAATAGGCATGGAGAACAGTGTTTGAAATGTAGGAAAAAGCTTTGTTATTTTAAAAAGATAACAGGCTGCTTAAGTAAATTCACTAAGTTCCACTCTTGAAAAAATATTTGGTTTTGCTTAAACGGGTGAAGCTTTCCAGTTAATAATATTTTTTTTTAATCTAGCTGAATTTACATATTTAGCATGATTTTTAAATGTATTTTATTATTCCAGTTGCTTTTGTATACGTAACTCATGAAAAACGATTTTTTGAAAAAAGTAGTTTTCACTGCGAAATCTTCAACAAAAATTCTGTTTGCAGCATGAGTCTGATGTGAAAAATTCTAGTGACTTATTGCTGTGAAATCTCATTTGTGAAGTGCTAACAAATAAAATATAATAATTAGTTTTACAATATAATACAAGGACGATCAAAAGTAAAAAAACAGATAAAAAATCTGATATTATATGCGAAAATTTCTTAGTTATCTGCTTCTACCATCCCCAGGCTTGATGCCACTGTGTACATCTTCGCATATATTTTGCATACATGTCACCAAGTATTAAAGTTGCCGAAAATTGCCGATAGTTAAAATTGTTAAAAAAATTTAGTGCAAAAATGAACCGAGTGATTCAAAAAAAATTTATTCTTGTGTTTCAAGATTTACTTGATATTTGTCGGTTTTTTCAAAGGAACACTTTCTCCAGTTTTTGCTTATTAAATACTTGGTCTATTTTGTATTCAGGAAACATTTGATCAAACTTTACATTTACTTAATAAGTATTTGATAGGTAAGCCAAGTAATACAATTTATTTTACAATACCTTTATAACATAGGAGAAAGCGAGTCGAGCTTGGTTGACTCAGGCCAAGTGTGTGTGTGTGCTTGTGTGTGTGCTGGGGTGAGTTGGGTAGGCTTACAGACTGTGGTTGGTTCTCTAGGTACTCAAAACTGCAATGCTGACTCTGAATTTAAGCAAAACTTGATTTCCCATTATAAAATGATTAATTCTTTATGCAATTGTTACATTAAATCAAAATATAGCAGTTTGAGAAAAAAATATTTTTTTACACATTTTCTTTCATAAAATTCTCAATAAAACATTTGATACCTTAAAATTGAAATTTAATCAATTTTCCTTAATCGAAAATCATTTTTTTCAATAGAACTTGAAAATCTATAAATTTTCAGTAAATAATAAAAAAATAATTTTCTTTATGTTTTTTCACATTTTCTTCTGATAAATAAATTTACAGTGGTAAGATAAAAAACAGTGAAGACTGAAATGGTTAATGCTTGCACTTATCATTAGTTTCGAAGGCCCATAAGCAGTGATGGGATTCAAAATTTTAAGAACAGGTCCTCTTTTGTATCGTACTTACTAACAATAGGTTCGCTCATTTCCTTTTAAAACTCATCATCTCTACTAAATTGGAAAAACAGGTGACAATATTCATATACGATACAACAACACGATAATAAATAACTTTGAGGAAACAAAATATCTTGCAATTGTTATAAACAAAAAATTGACATTTGAAAGTCACATTAATCATCTCTGGCTTAAACTTTTTTAGTAAGATTCCTCTTCAAGCTAAAATACATTCTCCCCACAAAAGCCCTGATGCATTTATATTATAGAATGTTCCATTCTCAACTTTTATATGGGTTGCCCGTGTAAGGAGCAACATATTCATTATACATTCATTGAATTAGAATAACACCACAAAATTTATCTTGTTCAGCTCACAAACATATTTATTTTCTTCAATAAAAAAATGCATGTGTTTCCAACAGTGCTATATTCGAGATTTCTTCTTTTAAATAATTCCACTTGATTGCTACCATATTCCTTAACTACTTTGTGCTTAACCTTGGATCATTAGCACTGTGGTTTTTTCTTAGCCATGTTTTGAGAAAAGGACACAGCAATTCCATGTTTTAAAAGGGAGACCAACAAGGTTAGTTGTCATCTTCTTCATTTTAGGATTCAAGTTTAACAGTTTTGAATTTAAAATCACTAGTGACATGTTAATAAGACTATCTCACTATAGAAAGTCACTTAGTCTAAAGCATGCTTACTTTACCTATATTATCACTTCAAAACTGCAAAACAAAGTACAATGTAACAAACAATGCTAAATTTACCTAAACTATCTGCCTTATTTGTAAGTTTTTTAAGCAAACCTACTGACTTCTAGGCTAGTTCACTGTCTATGAAGTATTTAGTGTCTTAAATGCTTTGGTCAGCGCACCACACTTCTGTAGAAATTCGGCCTTTGTTTTACGCCACAATGCTACCAATTACTGAACACATATAGTTTTCAACCAGCTTTGAATTTTATATTTTATTCCTTAAAATTCTGCAGTAGAGGAATAGTTTTGACGGACAGGCAGTTGGGAAACAAAGGTCTAATGTCTGTAAAAAAAGCAAGAACGGGTCTGCTGATTATCCTGAGATTCCAAGAACGGGTTCACGTGCACTCGTGCAAAACCCCTGAATCCTATTACTGGGTAAGGCCTACGATATAAGAAATAATTTTGTTAGTCACACTTCACTCTTCTATCGTAAGCTCGAAACGTAATGCGACTCAATCAAATGCCTCTTCAACACAATGATCAGACTACGATTCTGCAAGGCAACATTACAATTATGCGCAGTTCAAGAGAGTTTGCTCGCAGTCAGTGCTTGCGTCAGACAACGATTTTACAATACTTGCTGACAATGTGCAAATCTTTATCCCGATATTTCATGTGATATATTACATTTTTTCAAATGACAATTATTTTGAAATTTACAACTTAGTCTTTCAAGAGCACTTGCTACTGTTTTGAATATGCATCAAAGTTCAAAATATGTGTAGAAATCCGAACTATTAAATTAAATATTTCTCTGGACACTGTTCTTTCTCTTCTATCAGATAACATTTTTTAAATTTCTTTAAATAATATCTGTGAATTTTGAGTAAATATTATAAAAATAATGAATTTGCTGTCATATGACAATAACGTTACCTTTTTAAGTAAACAAGGAAGTTTACATACATAGTTAAAGGTGCAAGTTATTTGTGTCTAACGCAATTATTTAAAATCAGAAAAAATTCGCAAAATATATTGTTTTTTGGTCCTAACGCAACCCCACCCGAATGGTATGTAGACCCGACCGCACTAAAACAAACAAAATTTTATGTGTTTTCAAAATAACTAGCTAGCCAGTAGTGGGAACAAGAAATGCTTTAGTATGTATTGGTTGCATTGCGACAAAACAGTTACATGTATAGCACACCGTTCAATGGTTCAATGTAGTATTAGGACCAACGAATTGATCACTTAATAAAATTTCGCTTATGTACTTTCGCTTAAAGCACTTACGAAATTTGTCATTCTTAACTTCACTTTCACTTAGAATGGAATAGAATAGAATAGAAGAATAACTATATAGGCCTACATTGCCAAAAAGGCGATAAATATAATGATGTCCTCTCAAAAAAATGCATAGTGTACAAACACTTATACCCAAATTTAGATTAGATCGTGATTAATTAATTGATCAGCAACATTTTCATTAAGCGGGGTTTACTGAATGGAGTCGTGAGTAGGCCCTGATCCCAAGGCGATGTCTCCAATCAACCTTATCAAGAGCGTTCTGAGTAATCAATCGTAGCTTCAATATACTGCATTCGATTCATTTTTAGAATACTAATTAATTTTGCGACTATTGAGATAAAAAATTTCTTAAAACTAATTATAATAAATGAACAAACGCGAATTTCTCTGATCCTTATAACTCTATTTTGCATTACGAATGTAATAACATGTCTAAATGCATTCGTCTTAATAATATTTGGTTTAGCTCAATTGTTTTCTCACGCCTTCTGATAGCTCATTACGCGGCGCCTTTTAACCCCCACATATCAGCACTTGAGCTTTATCATTTTTGGGCCGCTACGCTTGTGCTTGTCAGTACACTGATTAAAACCTATGCATGTAACCACGAAGCGATGTCAACGATATTGACAACCTTGCGTGACATGATTTAAAGAAAAAATCTTCGACCCGAATCGGACCCGCGGGTCGGGTCGAGCCGTTTCAACCCCTTGCTAATTACCCATTATTTATGTGAAATTCAACGATTTTCTAAAAAGAGAAAGGATAATAATGGTTGACATTTATTAATGTAGTTCTTATTTTTTATCTTATTGCCACAAATTCCTGATAAGTTCACTTGATGTAAGAAAACTAAATTGCTAAATTTCTCTACAATGTAAGGCAAGAATTCAAAAACGGTCTTAATTACTTTAGTTATTAATATTTTTAATTTTTATTTATTAATGCTTCCTGTAAGACAAGTGTTTACAGCAGACCTAATAATTATTTTCATAATTGTAAAGCGGTAATTGCAGAAAAAGTACTGATTACATCGACTTTCGACTACTTCTATTCATTTATAAATTAAATTATAATTCTAGGCTAGTGTTTTCAAATATCATCAGCATACAATTTTAGCTCAGATTTTATACAACTGATTGATTATCAGTGTACAATGTGAATAACAGCAGACCTAAAGCAGTACTCTGTGTTAGTGTTCTGCGGCCAAGGCAATACAAATTTTGAACTTGGCCGACTGTTGGCAGTAAGTCTTTAGCTGTAACCGGCCGTTAGTCATTTTTTTTGCTGTAGTCGTCGTTTTTTACTAGTACTAAGTGAAATACTGCATTTTTCAATGGAACGATTAAACCATGCTCATAGTTCGAATAATCAAAGCAAATGGTCAAAGCGAATAAGTATTAAAACCAAAAATACAAATAAAAATCTTAGAAATAAATAGTTCTCCATTATTTTCAGAAACTAATCTTAGCCGCAAAACAAAATCTTCGGCTGTAGCCGGCCGTTGGCCGCGGTTAAGGTTGGCTAAAAGCTAAGCCGTAGCCGCGGCAATGGCTGCACACCTCGCAAAGCATTGTAACAATAACAACAACAAAACAAAAAGAGTCAAAGTAATTTATTACTTCTTGCTTGCACAAATGTAAAATAATACAAAATCTACACAGTACAAATATATTGGAAAATTTTAAGTTATAATAAATCCCTAAGTCACTTTCTTTGCACGAAGGAGAAGGCTATGTATTTTACGTGCTAAGAACTAAGAGCGTGAAGATTTCATACAATACATGCACCTAATACCAAATTGTTCACATCATATTGAAAGTCCTTTTCTTTTCATTTTAAAAATGTAATTTTTAATGCGACGACAAAATTTCACAATGACTTGACCCTTTACCGGTTAATATTGGTGGTAAGTGCATTATTTCGTATCTTTAACCGCATTTTGCGAGTCAGAATTTATTATTGCCTAAGTACCTGTGTTTTTTAGTCAAAGTTTGGGGCAACAAAATAAATGTTTTCGCTCTATTTTTTGCAAGAAAAGTAGTAATACTTCCGTTATTTTGAATTTGAGTATATATATATATATATGTATATATATATATAATAGCATTAAAAGTTAGCTTACATCTATAACATCAGATTGCTGATTATTTTTAAAAGTAATATCTTTTACGATTTTATTAGAACTTACTATTACATTGTTGTTTGTTACAATGACTATATATAGTTTCATTTTCGTCAGTTGTGCCAGTATGTATAAACGCTAAGATTAATTCTAGCTTTGTCTCATACATTTTTAGTAACTTAATGAACATTTTAATTACTTATTACAACAATGACCCTTTATTCAAAAGGCAGTAACGTCTCTACAAAATTTAACGTTTACCACTTATAATTTTAGTAAAATTTTACAAAGTTTATCAATAGTAGTTAGATATGACGATGTTTTTTTAAAAACATACCTATTGAAGTAAATGTGGTTTACGAATATGCTAAAATTCTACTCAGAACGTAATAAATAATAATTTTGTAATAAAGATGAGTTAGCATTTCACCTCAACATAACAATGTAAATGTAAAACCAGAATTATTGAAATGGTACTATTAACATTTTGAATAATAACTTTTTGACTAATACTGAATTTTTGCAATACATACTTAAGTATTTTGAAATTTAACTATTATTTTGTAAGCTAAGAAATAACAGGAATTCATTCAAAAACCTTTTTTTGATAATCTGCTGTTTTAGGTTAGTAATATATTCTTGTCTAAAGTACAGACACCAATTTTCAAAATCGTTTGTCCATAAAGGTGGTTAACATGTTTAAAAAATGAATGAAAAAGAAAGGAAATTATTGAATAAATACAAACCAGAAGCTTTAAACTAAAATTGTCCTGCTAAACAACTAACGACCCATTTGCATCTTTGCATGGTTTAGCAATATGAAGATATGCAAAGGTAAGTAGCATTGCATGATTAAGGCTTTATGTACAAATGCGTGCAAAAATTACATCATGTGAGCTTTAACCAGAGATGGAAGTCAGTCGGTAGTAACCATCAAACCAGTCACGGAGCGGATCTGGTATCCGTTAATATCACTTCACCGGTAAAAGCCGATCACTTTGAGATGTTTCTCTGGTCATACCGGTCAGCTAATTTAGTTTGGCAGTTTCTCAAATCTTAAGCTGTGAAAGTACCTGACAATTACTATAATTATATTTACTAGAATATGATTGCAAAAAGTTCACTAATGTATATTCTATGGTTAAGCGAAAAAGTTAATAGATCACATATATGCAATTCACTAACGTGGTTCAAGTCGTCTTTTTTGAATCAATACAAGTGCATAACGTACTTGTGCGATTGAAAATTGAATGTCGATTCAATGGTAGAAATTCTGTTAATAAGAGCTCTAAAGATCTAATTATCTAAAAGATAACACCATATGTAATTGTAACTCTCCATTTAACTTTAACCGTTGTATATTGCAAATGAATCGTAATAGTAATGATTTAGACTTATAGAAACTGTTAGTAAACATGCCCATTGGCTAATGTGCAGTTAAAAGGACAAACTAATAAGATCCCATAATTGGGTGGGAATGTTTACTTTGACAGAATTATTTTGATTTCCGGATCACAACGGACGTTAAGTTCCGCTTATTAATTAGGCTTAAAATTTTGATTCAAAATCATCACCATCGATGTTTGGAAGTAATCACAGCCTGCAATTTATTAGGAAAATTTATCATGGAATAATTATTTACTTAGGACTACCAATATTCAAACAACTCGTAGTTAAAATTTGCAACATTAAAAGCATCGGGTGATTTGTCTCGATTGTTTGGTTGCGCCTTTAAATGAACAATGAGATATTTAGGGTTAATCGGATAACTTAAACTCGTATGCGTTCAATACAGGTTCTTTCAACTGTAAATATGGGGAAACAAGGTAAAGCGGTCAAAACCGGTATTTTATAGGATGAGGACCAGTCAAACCTGGTACCCACATGAGGCTGCAACTTAAGTACCAGACCGATCACCCTTCAGGGGGTAAGCGGAACTGGACCAGTCAAGATCGCCAATTGGGGGTACCGCATGCATCTCTAGTTTCAAAATAGCTTACTAATATAATACGGTTCAAAAACTCTCAAATAGTTGTTTCTAAAACAACTTCACTGTTTGTCACCTCTATCACATTAAAGTTAACTCTTCTAATGGTAACGGTGTTTAATTAAGAGTTCTGGACTAGTTTAATATAATATATTGAAGTTGATATATTTGATACACCTGTCATCTTATATATAATATATATATATGTATATAGTGCTGTGCGGGTACGGGTTTACACGTGGGTACCCGTTTTTACCTTTGCCATACCCGCGGGTCAGCCGGGTACTGGTAGAAGATTAGCGGGTACGGGCGGGTACGGCTACGTAAATATTGGTTGTAGATGATTTATCGGATGTGTTCCTGGTGATGAACCACCACGCAAACGATTTATGCTTGACGACTCAGATTACGAAAGTAATCTTCAACCTATCACGTTACCCGCGCGAAAACGGGCTTGCCGTATTTCAGCCGAAAGCGAAGCTAATGATTACAAAAGTCTAAGCATCCATTCTGTGGTTGCTTGTGAAGATTTGGATCTTCTTCAATTTTGGCACGGAAACAAAAGTAAATTTCCAAGATTGGCCCAAATTGCACGCGCGTACCATGAACTACTGGCAACACAGAATAAATCAGAGCGCGGTTTTAGCGGTGCAGATAATACAGTGACAGCCAAACGAGCATCGTTATTGTCGAATAATGTCAACCAATTGTTAGTGATCCGAGGTAGTCTTGTTTAGATTATTTTTTGTTTTGAGGTACAATATATATCGTTTTAATTGTTGTTTTTAAGAACATATGTCATTCCGGTTGCGGTCGGGTAACGGGTAAAATCACCACGGGTACGGGTAAAGTTATTACGGGTGCGGCCGGGTATGGATACAGATGCAAAAATACGACCCGGGTAATCGGTATATATATATATATATATATATATATATATGCTTCCTAGAATATTACTTAGTAAAATAATATTTGAACACGATTGTTGCAATCCTTTGTAAACATTCTTTTGCACTTTTAGAGATGTCAGTAACTGGATGTCTAATAAAACAAAAATTTGTTCATCCCAATTTAGTTTCCGACTTATCAAATGTTCTCGCACGTCAAGATTATCAAGAGATATTACAAGGCTTTTTGAAAGAATACTTCTGTGACGAATGCCTTGAAAAGTATAACCTTAAAATGCACTTTTCAAACATCATTGACACAGAAGTTAGAAATAATTGGAGAATGACTTTCTACGTAACCCGAATGTTTCCACGCATTGATTTTTTCATTAACTACAATTGCTTAGAATTCAAGCTTCTGGAAGACACTGTTGAAATTCTAATGGAAAAAGACCTTGCTGTTAAGGAAGTTACATCTTATGAATTAACAAAATTTACTGAATTGAAAACAGAAGTAATTCAAAAAACCAATTACAGGAAAACATTTGACATTCCTGAAAATGTGAAATTCACTGAACTCGATAATGCAAGCAAAAAGAGCATCTTGCAATACATCAGTAATGAACATCTTCCTGACATATTAGACCAGAAACCCACTAAAAATGTGGTGCAATTCAATTTTCAATTTTATAATCTACTTAGTTTTGAAATCTCTAATACAAACGTTGAAAATTTGTCGAAACATGATGTAGATTTATTAAAACAAAAAATATCAGAGCTATTTTGTGTAGAATCCAAAGAAATTATATTGACATCAATAAAGTATGGAAGTGTTATTATAAGAGGAGAAGCCACAAATGCAGACGTGAAGAAAGGCATGGAAAATTTAAAAAATATTG
Organism: Hofstenia miamia; assembly: GCA_900660155.1. Lineage (NCBI taxonomy): Eukaryota > Metazoa > Xenacoelomorpha > Acoela > Hofsteniidae > Hofstenia > Hofstenia miamia. The sequence goes on along the minus strand of CABFPE010000062.1, from coordinate 1,327,698 downwards.
ATGAATTTAAATATGCTAAGGTTCATAACATTCTTTGTTGCGAAGCAATTTCTATAAATGACTTCGATGTGCGTGGCGATAAGAATTTTAGTACTTCAAGTAGATTTCAAGTGGGGTCAAAAGGTAGAACGCAAACATACACTCAACCAAGAGGATATCATAGATATGGTCTACGAGTCCTTGGGAAGTACAGTAATGACAAATGGCTGTGCCCATTTTTGGACAACCAAAACTGGTACAGAGCGTTTCATGGAACAGGACGTGCTCATAATTATATGTCAACAGAAGGATCAGCCGAGGAAAAAAATAGAAATGCGATGGCAAATATTTATAAAACTGGATTTAACATGGCCAATAGGACAGCATATGGCAAAGGTGTTTATTGTTCACCAAATATTGAATTTATTGAACGAGGCTATGTTGGAAAATTAGCTGGTTATAGTTTTGCACTGCAGGTTTGCGTTGATCCAAACAATGTTGACATTGCAAACAAAGACATCTGGGTTGCAAAATCTCCTTCAGCAATTCGTCCTTATGGCATTCTTATAAAGTAGACTATTTCACTGGCCATATTATTTTAGCAATTCCACATTTATCTGTAATCAAAATCATATAAAGGAAATAATTGAGCAATAATGAGCATTAAATTTATATGAACGATTAAAATATCAGTAATGTTTGTAGATAGTTTATGACTTAAGCGCAATTTCCAAACCAAGCATTTTCTTTGAAGTGCGATTTTTCAAATTTTCTCACATTGGTACAGGTAAAATATTCTTTTTGTATACTTGTGCAGTTCGAAGTTTTCTAGTTATTTAACACCTCAAGCAAGAGCCTTTAAGCAAATTAATTTTGCTAACACTACTTCTTATTGAAATTATGCAATATGTTCACTATCCACGTGCTAAACGATATTATATTTGCTTTGCATTAAGTCAAAGCAAACCTCACATGTAGTTTAATTAGAATTGGTTTATTACACATCAATTTTAACAAATTTTTCCATGAGTAAAATTTTATTGTGTGACAATGTAAAAGTATTTTGATAAGATTTGCATTGATTATTTAAGCAATTAGTGCAAAAATGTTCGAGAATGCTTATTAAATAATAAGGCTTGAGCCATTGTCTTTCTCAAATCTGACAAATAAAATATAATTTATTAGCTTTCAATTATAAGATATTTATTTGTTGATGTGTTTGTGCTTCTATTTGCCAAAAGTAACTTTTCTAATACTAATGTAAACTTCTGAAAAATTTGGCAGCAGCAAGTTAAAGCTACATTAAAACAGGATCCTATGGCACTAAGAGCTACCGTTTCAAAGTAATGCATAGTCACAATGTAAACATTCATAGTAATAATAATAATAATAATAATAATAATAATAATAATAATAATAATAATAATAATAATGCTAATAGTAAAAATAATAAAAATAATAGTAATAATAATATTTTTATATAATGGAAAATTAATAAAATATTATTAAACAGCATAATATGAGAAATTGGCTGATAATAATTGATTATAAACTGAAGTGCAAAAGGGAGTAGATTGTTTTATGCGACGAGTGGTTTTACATTTTGGATTTTTTAGTTGACCATGGGATGTTGTATTAGACATAATTGAATGAAGAGAATGGTATGATTTTGTAGCGGCTTTTTTTAATGTTGCAGTGCAATGTTTTCCGACGACATTTAAATTTTAATAACTATTAATGATTTTGAATTTGGACAATTGATTATTTTCTCAGCACGTTTGCAAACTGTTTCGATTTTCATATTTAGATGAATTGGTAATGACATAAACATTTTACATGCAAAATCAAGCAAACTTGGAATATGGGTTTGATAAAATTGCCATAAGTCTTTTGGAGAAAAATATTCCTTAAAATTTTCAGTCATCTTTATGACAAAATATGACAGAAATTTAGTTAAATATGCATCTCAAGAAATTTGAATCATTTTAATTGCACACCACTAAGCAGAGGACAACTAAATTGATTTGCTTCAAAATAAATGTTGTGCGATAATTCAACTGGCAAGTTCATTACATGTTTTACAACAAAGTAAAATAGCGCAATTTAAACAACAAGGCTTAGTCAGCAATTATCATTGTAGATGGTTTTATAGATTAATATATTTCGGTATAAAACCTGTTTGAAATGGACACTTTTCTATTGAAAAATTGGCGGTGGGAATGAAAACCTTCCTGACAAGGATTGATCGTAGATGCTTTTCTAGATGATAAAGAAACCTCAGAATTTATTATTTCATTTTCTCAATAATGTATTAACATAGTAAATTTCATACGCGCGAAATTGAAGATAATATTTCTCAGATTATTAAATGAACCTAATTTCTTCTTATGCCCTAAAATATGACTATTCATTTTGCAAAATGATCCATTTAAGCAATATAAAACGGTTTTTTTATTACTGAAAGCAAGATATAAAACTCTTACATAGTAATAAGTCAATTTTTTAAAGCATCTACTTCACTAAATAATAATAACAGCACATAAATTTCCATATATTATTGTGGCTAAGAATTCTGTCATAGGCTAAGAGTTTTCTCAACACAGAGAAACATCTCTCAACTGCAACCGATGGTGCTTGAAATTTTCGTAACTTGGCATACAATTCCGATTAAATTTCCATCCCCTGTTCTTCCATTATAGCATTGAAACCGGTATTTTCTAATCGTGACCTGATATAGGCGATTATTTCACAGGTATCATTTCCAAGATCAAGGGTGTGAGTAATAACAACTTCTGGTGAAATTTCAACTCTTTCAAACATTGAAGAATTGTAATAAAAGTGTCTATAGACTTCAAAATTTATAATTTCGTTTGCTAGGTGAAAATTTAGAGTACTTCTATTGTACTGGTGAATGCTTTCTAACCCTTTGAAAGGACCAGCTCAAATCAAAATTAGTTTAACTTCGATTTGATGAATAAAAAATTTATACATTAAGCTTGAAAAAAACCAATTCTCTCTACTCACTACAAGAATTGAACTTCAAAGTTTCAACTGTTAAGTTTTATTAATTCCTTTGTATTTTGTGCTAAGCACTAACTATTCCAATGTAGTATTTTCTATTTTCAAACAAGTGCGAAAATACAAGGCGATTTGAGACAGTTTTCTCCAATAACTATTCTGTAATTTCAACTAACAAGAAGCAAATCTCTCTGTACGTACACTTGCAATGCACGTGTTGACCACAGCAACGGATTACTTTATCAAAATGTAAGTTCTGAGTTCTGAATTTTAATTTATTCAATTTAAATCTCACTATTTTCACACAATATGGTAGTTTAATTCAACTCTTAAATACTCTCTATTCTATAATTATTTAACCAAAATATTTGGAAGCCTACCAAACTCCTAATTTACAATATCAACATTGTGATTAAAAATTATTGTTAAATTGAACAAATTTTATTCACTTCAATATAAAATAATTGTCCAACTATCAAATACGCTACAAAACTTTCTTACAACAAAATATATCACAACAATAAAATGAAATAATGAACAGAATTGAAGTCTTACCTCAGAGATCTAGTCTCTTTTGCGCACCTCAGACTGTTTTTCTTATACTCCACTGTTAATCTGACCGGCCTCTTTATAGGCAGCTCAGCCATTGACAGTGGCGCAACCAGCCATAAATTTCGGATGGGGCATATTTAGTGTTGATTATAATTAAATTTTTCAGCCCAGGATGTCTGCTACTTTTACTTCACTTGTCAGAAAATGGCCAATGATGTCAGCTTGAAGAATTGCTTTAAAATACCCACAAGTAAACTTAATTACATTTCGTCACTTTTGTTTTCACTTGAATAAAAAGCGGTCATTCAATTTCAGCAATAAGGAGCTCTTCTTTAACTAGAAACAAAGGCTAATTTTACAAAGTTTAAAAACAGAATTAATAAATAACCTTACTGCGCTAAAAGATGAAACATTGTTTTTAGAAAGGAAATTTACAATTTTTTTCTTTTACTGCACTTTTACAAAATTTAAAATATAAGACTAGTTTGAAATCTCATAAATTTAAAATTTCAAATGTACGGCACAACTTTGATTTTTCATGATAATAGCCTTAATTGAAGCAATTAGATTTTCAACCCTCATGTATTTTGCCTGATTACGCATGGTGCAATTCTGCAGCACGTATCCCTTGCAAAGTCCATGAAATAATAATATATTATATAGTTCTTTTAATATTTTTTCAGCTGCCAGCATACATGGCCAGTTCTAGAAACTCTTCGACCAGTGGGTCGGGTCGGGTCGGGTCAACAATTAGTTAGCAATTAGACTTCTCGATGGTTATGCCAGGAAGTACATTAATTGAAATTGAATGAATATATATATTTTAGGTCAAATTATTTAAAGCAGTCACAAACCAGCATTAATTTTTAAGTTTTTTCTTTATTGTAATCAAACTAAGCCAAAATATTACTTTAATGACATTCCAGCTACAAATCTTACCGTATTTTTCAAAACAAAAATAGGACTATTTATGACTTTATAACTTCCTATTTAACTGGACTCCAGTTCTGAAAAATATCTAATTTTAAGCTGATTGCAAAATAGGCCAACAGAAGAAAATATGACTTTTATGGCATTTGGTTTTTCTAATTATTAATGAAAAACAACCTCATTTCTCAATTAATATAATTTCGGATGCCGCCGCATACATGAAGGAATGTGGGAATTTACTGCACCCTATGCATCCTTCGTTCCATCATCTAACTTGTCTGCCATTTACTTCATAATGCCGCTATGTTGGTGAAAAGTAAATTTGAGGCCATTAACGACATTATTTCAAGTATCAAAACTGCTACTTTAAAAAATATAACAAGGGTCGCTTTATTTACTGTGGGAGGTATTAGCGTACCGCCCGAGCCCGTTTTGACCCGATGAGGTACTTGGATGCAGACTGCATGTTGGAATTCGGAAAATTGGGTAAAGGTAAAAGATATTGTACTCGAATTTGAGGGCGAAGTGTGTATGATTACATGGGCCATAGCTCATGCGGTTTCAAAGCCTGGCGTTGAGCAAGAACTTGCCTCGGTGTATAGAAACTTTAAATCTTTCCCATCTCTGATTCCTGAACTTGAAACCCAAGAATGTACTCAAATAAATGGCTACGCTAAAATTGAGACCTTTATTCAATCTTTGGGAGAAGAAATGAAAGACATCAATTCTTACCTAGAAGATAGACTTCTAAAGATGAAAGACCTTGGAGTTATTTTGAAAAGTTCTGGAAAAATGAGTCCCTCGATTTTGTTTTGCTTCAACGTGCGCCTGCATCAGATGCCTTCATTGAATGATCTTTCTCAAAATTAAGAGCAATATTTACAAAGTACAGACATTTTGCCGATGAAAACAATAACTTTTACGTTATATCTAATGTATGCATTTAAATTTTAGTGCTCTTAAAATTGAATTTTTGAGTCATTTTCTTTTCAATCACTGTTTTTACGTCAATGTTAGGTCAATAGGAGTAACTGATTATGTCAATTGTTTGGCGTCAAAATACTTTTTAAGGTCAATTTTTCGTTCCCCCTATGATCAGTTAAATAAATATACATA
>CABFPE010000062.1:1307120-1321923 GCA_900660155.1 Hofstenia miamia | reverse complement strand
ATATATATATATATATATATATATATATATAAATATATATATATATATTCTAGCATCATCAGGGTTAGTATAACCGTAGAGTAAATATAATAAACAATAGAGTTATAGCAGGCTGAAGGCTTAGTATCTATGCACCAGAATTAAGAACGTAATTAGCGTAGATTAACAGCATTAGCACTTTAAGCAAAACAATGTAATAGTTACTAAAGATCGAGAAGACGCAGCATCTAGAGTTGTCAACGTGCAACTGCGTAGGAATGGAGGCATGAGAATATACGTGGCAATTACTCTCAAAAGCAGTACAAGCTAGCAGTCATCAAATGCATAAAATGAACATCACTGACTCAAGCTAAACACAGAGAGGAACAGGCTTGCGTAGGGTCTGGACTCCCGAGACCTCCTTTTGGGAATATCCCACTACGCAACCCCCCTCAACTCTGTACTAAGTTTAGCTGCTCATGGCCATCTTAATTAATGAGTAGAGTAGAGCGGGGCAAGATGCCACCCCTAAGCGCGTTTGGCTGTCATGCTAATTTAATGCATTTCTTGAGTCAGTTATTACTTCGCATTGTTAGTATACATTAGCTACCCTATAATGCTTCGATAAGATACTCCAAATATTTTTTGTCACTGCGAAATTTAAAGAAATCTAAAATATTTAGAAATTTTTAGTTGTAGATTTATTATCAATTTTGTTAATGCATGTCACCCACAATTTGGTATAAAATTATTTGGCTGAAAGTTAAACACTTGACTTTTGACCAAATTGAATTATTAAAATAATTTGAATTTATGTTGATTGTCTAATTGATCAGAAATTAAGTGGTAGACTTGAAAGTGATTTTTTTAATAAATTGTTATTGAAGAAACAATGATGATGTTGACACAATTCCATATCTATAAATTCTTAGTGAAGAGTAGTTGTTTTCTTGTAGTTACTTTACAAACAGATTATCACAATGTGTATGATTAGTTAATATTATTTATCGCAATTGTGGTGTGGCTTCACCAAGTAATACCTAAGGTGTTTATAAGATCAACTCAGAAATCAAAGAGCTAAGAAACTGATGGACAATTGATTCTCTTATGTTTTAAAGTTTAACTTAAATGGACTCTATTGATTAAAACAACTTTGTTGCAGTTAAATATTTCCTATGAAGAGTGACTAATTAAGATGCAAATGTGGATGTCAAAACTAACTAATTATAATTTAATTATCTGTAGCAATCCACATCCAAATTACCAAAATGCAATGAGAGATCAATTATTACTAATCAATTATGTTTATATTATATTTAATACAAAGTTAATAAGTTATGAGATTTTCCTCTACCTCAGTGTAATGGTAGTAGTAGAAGGGGGTTCCATTTCATCCCACTTTTTTCTGATTGGTCGAGAGGTGGGGTCCATTTCATCCCACTTTTTTGTGATTGGTCGAGAGGGGTGGCCTTTTACCTGAGACGCCGTGGATATTGCCGGGGGGTGTTTTACTGACGTCATGGATGTACTTTTACTAGTTTTTGTGTTATTTATGTGACCTAATTTAGTTTGCATTTTTTTACTTTTTACTTTCCCACATTTACTTACTTACTTTTCAGTTTTACTTTCCCACATTTACTTACTTACTTTTCAGTTTTACTTTCCCACATTTACTTACTTACTTTTTAGTTTTACCTTCCCACATTTATATACTTTTTTGTGTTTTCTACTTTATACACTTTTTTCTCTTTATATGCTTTCTCACTTTTTACACATTTATATACTTTTACATGGGTTTTCTACTTTATACACTTTTTTCTCTTTATATGCTTTATCACTTTTTACACATTTATATACTTTACATACATGTAATGTTATTTATTAATATAATTTATAGATATACATAGATTTCAAATATAATTATACACGTTTGCAGATTATTACATCTTTTACCAACTTTTATACGGCTATCTTTTCTTTGCACCTATTTTGCTTTATTTGATTTTTTTGGGTTGTACACATTTGCTGACTGATGCATCTTTTATCGACTTTNTCCCACTTTTTTAAACAAGTATGTAAAATAAATATATAAACTAAATTAATGCGGTATTTCCAATGTCATGTATAAAAAAGACAAACCACGTAAAAGTATATAAATGTGTAAAAAGTGATAAAGCATATAAAGAGAAAAAAGTGTATAAAGTAGAAAACCCATGTAAAAGTATATAAATGTGGGAAAGTAAAACTGAAAAGTAAGTAAGTAAATGTGGGAAAGTAAAAAGTAAAAAAATGCAAACTAAATTAGGTCACATAAATAACACAAAAACTAGTAAAATTACATCCATGACGTCAGTAAAACACCCCCCGGCAATATCCACGGCGTCTCAAGTCAAAGGCCACCCCTCTCGACCAATCACAAAAAAGTGGGATGAAATGGACCCCACCTCTCGACCAATCAGAAAAAAGTGGGATGAAATGGACTCCTCTTCTACTACTAATGGTTAATTTGTTGTAGTTTCTTATGAATATGGTAAAGAATGCTTAACATGTATTTTACTACATTGTGATTAGGACAACTAACAAAAGTGTTCAATTATTCATTGTAATGTGCACCACTTTAACATGATGCTTTATATGCAAGCAGCCCTTCACAGTCATGAGGTGAGAATCTAAAAAGTTGCAGTTAAGCAGTTAAGTGAACATTAACCTGAACATAAATATATGCATACATGTATGATTGTGTATTAATAGTTTAGATTAATGTTACTGCAGATAAACTCTATTTTGAAATGAATGAAGTTTATGACAGCTACTTAAAAAGAATAAAATGCAAACAATTGATGGTTGAGGATTTCACATAAATTTTGCTGCAATACATTCAACATCTATTGTAGCATCTTTTTCCAGGTCCAGGCCTTTTTAGCACTTAGCAATTCTGTAAATTTGGTACCTCACTCAATTGGCGTGAAGAGATCTGACATTTAATTATATTGGTTTCTAACAACATGTACATTGATATGAATTTGAATATTAATTTAACTGTATTTAACTTCTAATCTCACTATTAATATTTGGGTAACTCCACATTGGTCAATTACCAATCTTCACAGTCTGCATCTGCTTGATGCTGATCTCCTTATCATCAGATAATCTCTTCCACAGCTTCCAAGATGAATTGCCAATTGCTCAACTCACAGACAGTAATTAGATGTTCCCTAAGGATTGGTGCTACTAATATTTGTGACACAATTTGACTTAACCCATTTGTGTTTAAGGATAACAATGTAGTTTTGATAAGTAATCAAGTAAGGATTGACACTAGCTGTTTCGAAAAAAATATATAGAATATAATGAATGGCTATCAGAGCATCTTCCTATCCTAAACCTAAATGTAATACAAACATCCATACAGTCTATTAATGGTTTTAATTCAGATCTAAAGTAGATGTAAATAATTCCTTATGCTGAGCTATAAAACCTTTTTTGAGTTTGTTACTCTATGCTAATCACAAATGATTAATAGCTAGCTAAGCCAGAGTTGAGAAAAACCCATATTAATATCCATAACCTAAATGCATTTCATGTTGTGTGCATGGTCATAAACTTTGTTATTATAATTTCTCTGTTGTCTTGATGCAGACCTTTTTATGTTTTGGCGCATTATTTTGAGAATACCCATTAATTGTGTCATTAGTTTTTGTAAAAACTCATCGATTTTCTCTGTGTAGTTGAAGTATTGCATCAACAATGACATTGCTGCCTCTCTCCCATACATTGCTTTGAATGGTGTCACTCCTGTAGTTAAGTACGCCAATGTGTTATAGAAGTATTCTACCATGTCTATAACTTGTCTCCATTTGTTTCTGCCAATTCTCATAGTTGCAACTCTTATCAGTTTTATCAAAGTTCTATTTAGTCACTCAACTGTGCTGTTTGCTTCGGGATGGTACACTGTTGTTTTTTCAATTGCTATTTCCAGTAGTTTCACCAGTTTCTGAATTAGTGCAATTTCAAATTGCAGTCCCTTGACCTTTAATATCACCTCCATTGAACTGAATTTCAAGATCCATTCCTTCATTGCTATTTTGCTGTCTGTTCTGCTGTTGTGCTTATCATATTATCTATTCCAGTATCACATCTTTTTGTTGTGTTTGTATTATCTCTCATTCTGTCATCTCTTCTTTCAGGGTTATTGGCTGAATTAGTTGTCCTTTCTTGTCAACATTAATTTTGGGCAGTTCTTTGTAGTCATTGTATGGAAAGAATTGGAATTGCTTTTTCTCTCTATATTTTTTCTTCATATCTCTGTGATTTTCCACTAGCAAGGTCCAAAAATCTGTGTTACTGAGTAGATTTCCTTTTCTATGTTCTATTGGGAAATTAAATTCATTCAAACACTATCCATCTCCCGAATTTTTTTTAAACCATGCCAGACCACTATTATCTGTTCTAATTGAACTTTTTTCTGATCAAGAAATGTTGATATTTTTTATGCTTTCTATTAATGTGAGCATCTCTACTTTTATTGACCCATAGTTTTCTTCACTGGCTTTTAACTTCTTACTGAAGAATTGGACTGAAACTTCTCTACCATTTTTTTCTTGTCCTAGTGTTACTCTTATTGCCACCTTACTAGCATCAAATTTCGATATGAACTCCTTTGTGTAGTCATGAGTGTTCAGCAATGGTAATTTCAACAATTCTTCCTTTATGTTGTTCAACTCTTCCTGTTGCTCCCAAGTCTATATGAATGGTACCAATTTTTTCATTAGTTTAATCATCTTTGCTATCTTACCTGCAATGTTAGGAATGAATGTTCCATAATGATTAAAAAACCCCATTATGCATTGTGTCTTTTTTGTTATTCAGTTTTTCGATTTTCTTGATCATATCTCTTGTGTTGTCTTTCATACTTATTTTCCCTTTCTCAATTATCCTCTCTAGAAATATTATTTTTTAGGATATCACATTTGTTCCTGTTAATTCAGAGTCCAGCTTACTCCACTATTGCCAATGTCCTATCTATTTTTGCCATGTCTTCTTCTACCATATTGCTTGTTATTATTATGTCATCAATGTATGCAGTGATCCTCTCTTCAATCTTATGCTTCTTGTTTTTAATACTTTTGTGATATATTGTTGAAACATTGCAGGTGCATTGCACAGTTCAAACACCATATATATCCATTCATATAATCCATACTCATTTTTTGATGGTGTTCATCCACATGTTCTTGAGTTGACTGTGTGGACTACTTTCTGTTTTCATCTGTTTGTCCTTAAATCAACATTGTGGATTACTAACTACATTGTCCTCTTTCATTGGTTTCCATATAACTTTTATACTTGATTAAATGTATTTCCCATAGATTTTTACATTGCTCCTCTTCATTTTTATATTTCTATTAATTGCATTCAATATCAGTATTTTTCTCCTACTATTGTAGAATCCCCACTTGTTAGAGATTGACCATAGTTAGCTTTTACTAAAACTTTTTTTAGTCAGTCTAAATATTCTCTGTGACTAGTGGGGTTCCATGCATCCAAGCTGTCCAATTTATTATATGCACTTTAGTGTTAAGATCAGAAACTATATTGTGTTCAATTAACTAATTCAATTCCATTTAGATTGATAGCAATTGATGAAAGGATCTTCAAACTGAAGTGGGGCCATGGAATAAAGAACTGTTCAGTATCCAGCTGTGATCACCAGTTACTATGCAAATGGTTACGACTCAGTGATAGTGGTTTATGTTGTGGTATGAGATGTTCCCCTGTGTTGCTTACCTTTCATGAATTTGTACATTGATTGCTCTTGTTATCATATATAATAAAGGAAATAATGCAACTGTGCCACTTTTGCTTCTTATGTACCCTACATATAAATAGCACTAAATATAGATAACTACATGATCCTGAATACATGGAACCAATTTTGCCAGCAGAAAGATGACAGTTAAAAGTCTACAATTAATTAAGATATAAAATAACATAATTAATAGGGTGCTCAAAGACAACTTGTATATATAATAAAGTTTATTATAATACAAGAAATTGGATCTAAAATTAATGGTTAACCTAATGGCAGCTACCCAGCTGTTTGATGACATTACTTATAACAAAACGGCGGTAGCTTTACCACCCCTTCCCTGGCTAAGCCTTGTTTACAACACTGAGTGAATGCCTAAAACATATTTTACTCATTATTTGCGATAAAACATAATAGGATATACGGTAGATGCAACAAAATTATACTGCGTAATATCATTAATCTTATTTATCTTAAGTAGCGGTAACATTTTTGCAAAATGTTGCCAAATAATCCATAATCCAAAAATTTGACAAAAAATTTGGGAGCATTTAGGCAAAAAATTCGGACAATATTTTTTTTGTTTTAGGGCAACATTGTTTTAAGTTTTCATAAATGACTTTCCATACTTCAGTAGCAGTTTTTGTATTTATACAAATGATCATAAAAGTTATACACGTGCCAGGCTAATGTGAGTTGACTTTTTTAGCTTCGAGTTGCGTTGGAAACCTTTTAGTATAGTTACAAATTTATATAGATGTATTTTTCTCGTCATTCTATAAATAACTGTGCAACAAGTTTGAATAGCCCCAAATAAATGTACGAAAGAAATACAGAATGTTAGACTAAATAAAAGAAAGAAGCTTCATGGATTGCAATTTGGGGCAAATGGCGAATGTTCGATGGATTCTTTGACATTAATTACAAGCAAAAATTGGAGAAGAAAACATGCCATTCAAACTAAAAACAAGCTAGTTCCGAGTACTTGAAATGTCGCGTTAAGTCTTTCTCTCTCCAGTAGAGTTCGAGAATGGCACAGAAAGGGACAAACAATGTCATTATTTTTAGTCATTTCAGGGTCACCAAAAATAATTTAAATTGAATCATATAAAATCTTAATTTCTGACATTTGAAGAAATTAACTCAGAATAACGATGTCAATGAATTTTGCTTAAATGATATTTATGTATGCCTTTTACAAACAACATGAAAGATTTGGGATGCATGATTACAAAAAATTTTATATGATTAACAATAATTTACTATCCGTCTCCTATGTACCAAAAGTGAAATGGGTAAAAAATAATTAAATTGGTCTCCAATAACATTACATGCAAATCTTTAGTTTATAGAATTTCATTGTTAACTATAAATATATTTCAATTGAGTTTTCTATTATTTCTTTTTCATGCCAATCAATTTTAGGAATCTTTCTCGAAACACTTTACCACAGAGAATATATAGATAAAAGTTGATGCCGTTGTTGAGGACAACAGGTAAGCTAGTAAAAAGTTTACTAAGTTCATACAGAATTGAACAGTTAGCTTCAATACTATTTTCCAACCTATAAGACAGATACCATGCAATGTTGGCTACACCAATTAGAATCATGAAACTCATAGCTACAATAAATAGCAAAATTTCTATTCCTGTACTTTTCGTATTGATGGTATTTGAAGAACCGGATTTTTTCTTTTTCATGTACATTTTGACAGCAATTAACCCATTATTAACAGCAACTATAAAAATAGGTGCGAAACCTTGATATACAAGTAGGAATTCAGATGCACCACTGTTCTTCCATTCAGGTTTTACTCGGCATATGTAAAGTCCACATTCACCACGAGTGACAAATAGGATGGGACCCATAGTAAGATAACTAATTATAGTAATGGACCACACGACAACATTAGCAGTCTGTCCTTTGGAAATTCTGTTTCGGTAAATTATTGGAAAAAATACTGCTGTGAACCTATCGGTGGAAATAGCTACCACTATCCAGTGAGCAACGTTTGTTGTTATCCAGTCATTGAAGATGACTAAATAGATAAATTTACACATTTTTGTATTTTAAATAACTATTCTAACTTAGATTCTTAATGAATTTGTGACATTCTAGGAAAATAATTTATATTTTCGCAAACATTTGAAATTTGATGACAAAAATTGTTTATTATGTATATAATATATTTGTCAAACGCTTGACAATCCTAAATTTAGATGAAAGTTGTTTGGATTGCTTGCAATATTTAATAAAAGTGAAGAAAATGCAATGAAAATACAGTACATAAATATGTTGTGTGTATTTGACATTATGCATATTGAATTTTACATATGATTAGTAAAATTGTGTAAAAAAATCTTGCAGCTGGTGGACCAATAATGGGAAATAACAGGCAATCTCTGAACCATACTACTATGCTGATTTTAAGATGCTGTTTAAAAACTCTAATTGATAGAAAATATGATACCAATGTACAATGTACGATGCAACAAATATATTCAGTAATATTATTTAGCATCAAAACTGTTAAAAATTAAGCTGAAGAAATTTTCTTTCTCAAAAAAGTTATTTGTTTTTAAAATGAAAAAATCACTCTAGCTTTGGCAAGTTTGTATACATATATATTGTTATCATCATCATATACAGTATGTAACAATATTTCTTTAGATATTTAAAATGCAAATGTTTACCAAAATAAATGTCAAGTTATACATCATTTTGACAAAATGAAACTTCTACCAAAAAAAATCCATTAAGATGAAAGCTTTTTCAAATTTTCCAAAAAATTTAATCTAAAATGAAAACTTTTGAAATGCGAAACTGTAGGTACAAAAATAATTTTCAAATAATAGTAAACGTGGCTCGTTAAATCAAGATTTAGGCTACCAACCACTGCATTGAGAATTTCTAATACGTTAATCCTAAAATTGATAACTTACTGAATTTAGGAATAAATGTGCCAGGAAATGCGTATTCCGTCAGCATTTGTCCAACATTGAAGGGGCCATCGATAAAAATTGATAAAGAATCCCAAATTGCTAATGCTATAATGAAAAATATAAATAGTAACATTATTTGTGCTAATAATTGCAATACCAGTGTTGATCATTTAAATGAAATTGTTTTAAACAGTTTTAAACGTTGTTTGCATCAGCTGTTAATTTAAATTCAGCAATCAATAAAACGATCTCATTGAGGCTTTTGTATATTTGACTGCCTATATTTAAACGGCAAGTTGAAGCCAATGCAGTTAACAGAAAAATAGCATATTTTAATTTAACAGTGTTTTTTTAATGAATTGTTATACGACGACCAATTTGAGAAAACGTAGACACATATTATTGTAAATTATGTAAATCTAGATAAATCCGATTGTTATTGTCTCTGCAGATGTTGCATAAACATTTGTGGATACTCCTACTGTATTAGTTCAAGCCAATCTCTTAGATATTCACGTTTGAAGATATATCAAGCATACACCAAGACCGGTGTGCAATGCCATATAGAAAACTGGTCTCCACTGGAAAACTATTTCAAAGAAATCTTACTACGACGAAACGGCTTTTGAATTGTTTACTGAAAGTACGCAATTTGCGCAGCTCAGAATAGTTGCATGACACTTGGTCAGAATTTTGGCATCCACAGCTAATGCAATAAAACGCTGCCCAAGGCTGCAATCTTATCTAGTAAAAACAGAATTTCAATAGTACTGTGTGAAATAACCTTATTGTGTTGGAACCTTAGCAGACGATAGATTGTTCTATTTTAAATTTACTGTTTGCTTTGGTCTTACAGTTTGACTGGATTTATTCAAATTTGTGTAATCCTTTATGGTGCAAAGGAAAATAAAGCTACTTTCGTAGTAAAAACGTATGGTATCGCATTAAGCAGATGGTAAGCAGCACCCAATCACTAAATTGGAAAGTGTCATTCAATTCAAGTAGTTTAAATGTCATTTAAATAGTCAACACCGTGAAATATTTAACCTCAATTTCAAAAAAAGTGCAATCTCGACTGTACCAAAAGAACATAGGAAAAATCTCAACTCTATTTGCAATCTAGTCTTTTAAAGATTTAATTTATCTTAAATTAGTTTGTTTTGACTTTCCAAACCCGCAAATCCAAACAACGTCATTCAATTGAAAAAAAAACAGTTGAAAGAACATTTATAATTTAGATTTACAACCTCATTTAAAGCAACTGATTAATATCAATTGATTTCTTAGAAACAACCCTGGTTACAATTAATAATTGCAAACATCAATAGTTTTCTTAATTCTATAAATTTTCATTAGATTCATATGCATTTGAAAAAAACTCCCGATTAAATTTTTCAAAGTTTTTTAATTAGAAAACCGCAAAAAAATATTTTGCTGATGTTTTGGATTGACAAAAAATAAAGTTATAGAGAATCATTTTAAAATCCCTTTCAAATACGTAAAAACAAAGATGAAAAATTCTAGAGGCAGGAAAATATACCAGAAAAAAATATTTTGGCTGAACTGTGAAAATGTAAAGTTTTTCAAATGAGATATATTTCAATTTAATACGAATTAGTAGAGTATTTTAATAATATGTTTAAACGATGATTTAATAATTTTACAAAAGGAGTAATAACAAGCAATTGACTCTTACCTTGGATATATACAAATGAAGAATTATACACATTCATTGAACGAATTGTGAGGTAGCTCAAGACATTATTAAATATACCAATTACAGAAAAAATAAGAGTGAAGTACAGTAAAAATTTGCCACTGTCCCTCACGCCTTGTACATAAGGGGAATCGCACAAAATCGAAGCGGTTGTTGTGTTGTCAGTACCAGTCAACATATTAAATACGAGTGAAGTACAACAAATGTCTGCCAATATCTCACACCTTAAACATAAGGAAAATCGCAAAAAATTGAAGGCGTTGTTTTGTTGTCAGTACCAGTCAGCATTTTATGTTGGAAAATTTAAATTTTCGCTATTATATTTTCTTGAAAATTCCATTCTATTCCGATTGGTAGAATGTGATCTGTGTTCGTCTTCAATTACAATTGGTTGATTTTACAATTTAGATTTCAGAAAAATCTGCATTCTCAACCTTAAGTTTAAAATTTCATCCTACTACAGTAAAGGTATTTTGGCCATCTCCGTATTGTTGTCACTAACGTTTTGAGCAGCGTTGTGTATCATTATTAGGATATTAAAATATGCTCTAAAAACTTTACTAAGCATGCCCTTAAAACCTAAAAACTTTTCGACTAACAGTGCCAGTCGACTCGAAACATTGTAAAGGTGATTTACATGCACATGAAGAAAATAAGTCAAAATATATGTATATTTTTCCAATCATTAGTTAATTTACTTTTTCTACAAAGCAATGAGACAAAGATTTTTGACAATTTAACTTATTTAATTACTGATTCATCGCAATGAACATGCCTGATAAATGTATGTTTTTGCTTGAAGGTTGCTGCCAAAAGGATTGGTATACGCTTAAGATATAGGAATTTATAATTTTTCTGCTTTATATTTTGTAGATATATGGATATTCCATGACAGATTCAGCTAATTCATTTCTAAGCAAATTTCATAGAAGGCGATCTTTTCACGAATTTGTTTCCATTGCATTTGTATTGTGTGGTTCGATTCTATAAAAAGAATTGAGTGATCGGAGAATGGACATTCACTGCTTAAATGTTTAAAATCATTTGCATTATTAACAAAAAAAATAATTGTTTTGAGTTGAAGCGCTACTAGTACTGCAGTTTGTAAGTTTATTGAAACTAATTAAGTCAACTGAATTTAGAAATAAATTTAGATGGCGCTCTCTTTTATTTTTATAAAAATAATTGATGTTCCAATGTCGCATTAAGAGAATTAGTTGAATGACATTTTCCATCATACATTATTTGGGCAATATGAGATATTTATCAATTGCTTTTGACACTCATTATTTATGATAGGAACAGCTAGCTCTATGCATAAGCTTGCAAATTGGTCAGTAGTACGAATATCTAAAAAAATATTGACTTATGGCATTCTGGAATTAAAACAAGATGGTCTGCTCTTTTAGCCTTATCAGATTCAGAGATGGAAATGGGGCCGATTTTTTTGACCTGCCCTGTCGCACCCCACAGACTTTGTGCCCTGCCCCATTTCCAAGTGTTGATCTCTGCCCCATATTGCCCCAACTTGACTCATTCAGAAAATTCTCGCACGGAAAACTACTTCCGATATCTTATTGCCCCATTATTGTTCGATGACAATTTTCATAGCACTGCACCACACCACCACTCCCAAAAATTTTGAATCCTTACTGCTTAGAAAATACAGAATCATTTTTTCATATGTCATCTCTACTATTACTGCCAATAGGAATCTAATAACAAATTATGTATAAAGATTATTATTAATAGCCAAATAACAAATTCTAACTCTATAAAGCAAACATTTTATGCAATATGTTTATGCAAGGCAAATTGCAAAGCCAATTGATGATAAATCAGATCAAAGAGATCTTGTTGGTATTATTCAATGGAATCAAATTTCGCTAAGAGTTGGAAATACATTGCAATTGATTTTCAAAATTTCCAAGTCAATCAAAATTCTATCAAGTATGGAACTGTGATGTAAGAAAATTATTTTTTCAAAAATTTTCATGATCGTATAAAAAATTTTTATACAATTATAACTCAAAAACTATTACAGCTATGCTCAATTTGAAAGTACCACTTGATAGAGGAGAATCTCCTCTTTTTCCGTTCTATATACGCGACCTGGCTCTGTCCCATTGAGGCGTGTCATTGCGCGAAGCCTCCGTTTGCAGGGGCCTTCGGCTCCGCAGCCTCTGACTTTGGGCAGGGCACGCCTCAATTGGTTTGGATTTGGAATAACTTTGCATTTGCACATATCAAGAAACAGTCAAAATTCTTTGTTGCTTCCATGGGTGGTTTCAAAACCTCATAAATACATGAACATTAGGCATTGATAGAATATAAATCATTTTCAAAAATTGGAAATTTTCAAAGAAAAATTGCTAATCTTTTCAACACCCTTAGTCACAACAATCTTTCATGATTCGAACGTAGGTGGCCAATCCAATGCTAGAAAATTGAGTGCCATCTCTTGCAAGTAATTGTTCCTATGCTTGTGGTGGGCCTAAAGAAAATTTGTTATTCACTTAAAATGTGAGGATATTTTTAATTTTTACAATATTGTGTATACCTTTGTTATAGTTTTATACTTCCTGATTATGTTTATATTGTGAAAAGACACTAGTTCGCTTAAGAAGACACTTTCAATAAATTCACAGAGTCTGTAAGATTCCTGAGTATATCGTTTCCACCAGCCTTTATAAAAACAGTGTCAATCTAATGTATAAGTATCTTCAGGCATGTACTCTAACCCTAATCACTTCATGTACCCAAAATATGAAAGTTTCTACTGGTTTTATGTACTTTGGCTGTCGAGTATTGCGATGCATGGCATTTGACATTTTAATTGATTTTTGGGATCTTTCGGTATTGTTTCAGTCTTTCGGTATTGTTTCAGTCTTTTATAGATTTGGTGTCATCTTCTCTTAGTCGAAATAAAATAGGCACAAGTCCGCAAGTTCTTCCTTTTCTAGAGCAAAGAAACGTTCGAAGGATTTCTTTTTACTTAGATGTTCCACTTCTTTTTGAAATGATGCATAGTTAGAGATAGAAGAGTATACCCTTAATTGGGGAGCAGGGGAGCATGACCGGTCCGGTACCCAAGTTACCCATCATGTGGATACCGGCTTTGACCGGTCTTCACATAATAAAGTACCATTTTTGAAAACTTTATCTTGATTGACCGTATTTACAGGTTAAATTCTCTTTTTGACCGGTTGTGACCGGCATTGCCGTTTTTGTGGTTTTTTGCATTACATAATGCATTTGTACATTTGAAAAACGTGTACTGAACGTATACGCGTTTATGTTATCGGATTAACACCAAATATCGCATAATTCATTTAAAGACACAAACCAAAAAATTGAGACAAGTCACCCAATGCTTTTAATGTTGCAAATTTTACTAGTTTTGTTTGAATATTGGTAATCCTATGTAAATAATTATTCCATGATAGATTTTTGTAATTTATGGCAAGCTGTGATTACATCCAAACATCGATTTTGATTATTTTGAAGTTTATTTTAAGCCTAATTAATAATGAGTAATGGAATTTCATTAGTTCGTGTCTTTAAAGGCACAGTGGCACAGTAGGTAGTAGGCATGTTTACTAAGGCCGTGGAGTACTCCATGACTAAAGCCCATGCTACACGAACAACTTTTGTCACCAATTTCTGTCGTCCGAACTAACAACTTTTGTCGCCAACTTTTGTTGCTACACGAACAACATTAGTCTTTTAATTAGTTTTAGACAAAAGTTGGGGAGGAGATGCTACACGAACGATTTTAGTTGGTGAAAAAAATTGGTGATAAAAGTTGTTCGTGAAGCATATTGTTACAACAACTTTTTATATTTCAGTTACTTCATTATAAAATATTTTAAGAATGAATTACAAGAATACCCGAATATGCAGAAATATTTAAAATAAGAAATATTAATTTTGCACATTTAACATAACAGTTGAACTAAAATATTAAACAAATTTTCAATTTTTAATTTTTGGAATATGCAGCAGCAACAAGCTATTTTATGTTATATTTAATGTCTTTATTACGAAACAATATTGTTACAATATTTGTATTCGTATTTTTTGAATATTATTAAACCGCGCGTGATGAAATGTGCTTGTTTACATTCCTAAATGAGTGATCGTAATAATGGCAAGCTGTAAATGTTGGATTTTTATATCTGCTAGCCAGCAAGGAACAGCATTATTTCTTCGTTGTCTAAATTCATATTGTGCTTCACTAAAATTATAAAGTATATAAATTACCTGTTTACTGTTAAAGATCTTCATTCATTATTACAAATTAATATTTATTAATTTAACATTATGAAAGCAGAATTCAATATTTATATATATAT
>CABFPE010000062.1:1292752-1305452 GCA_900660155.1 Hofstenia miamia | reverse complement strand
ATACTCTGCTGGAATCTCATTCTGCACATCAGCATAATTTTCTTCGTCATCAATGTCAGAATGATCAGTGTTTTCTTCAGCTTCTAGTTCTAGTAACCTGTTCAGGGCTTCTGCTGCTGTATACCTTCTAGGTCTCAGCATTTTGAAATTATAATTCTGCAGTCAAATGTTTAGAGCGTATATTTGTTGGCAGGAAAGAAATAAACAGACTATAATTAGACAGACAGGCAGGCAGTCAGTGAAAGTTCACCGCAATTATATTATTGACTCAGTGACTCACAGTTCTCGCTCTGCATTTATTTTTAGGATTGTTACAAAATGTAACACGCATACCGATGAGGATACTTTTCTGTTTGCATGAAGACACAGAAGGTATAATATTAATTAGACTACCTCCATCAAATAGTTGACTCTGGATGATGATCGTCCTGGAGTTTCCAATATATTGGTTATATAAATTCGATAAAGTAACAAAACGAATTTTAAATGTTACAAAATGTAACACGCATACCGATAAGGGTTAAGGTGATAATTACTAGAAAGTTGGAGAATTATTTCTCTGACTAAAAAGTTGGAACGAACGGACAACTTTAGTCCCGATTTTAGTTGTGGAAGAGGGGTGCTACACGAACGATTTTCGTTGTCCAACAAAAATTGGCGACAAAAGTTGTTCGTGTAGCATGGGATTAAGTATTTTTCACAATTTGTGATGACTTCCATATAAAATTTGGAATGCTTATAACTCCCCAAATAATAATGATATCTAAAATCTGACAACTTGCTACAAAATCGAATTCACTTTCATTAATAAAGATATCGAAACTTTTAAATGAGTAGAATTATTTAAATTGTCATAATTTACAAACTATAAAGATATCCAAATTCTAAAACACAGAAAAGAAGAAAATCTTCATTTTACTTTTAAAATAAGGCTGGGCGTCTATTCCTGTATTGGATATTATGTTTACCATATAAATACATTTAGACAATTTATCTTCCATGAAGTTTAGAATGCCTAATCATGTTAGATTAGGAATCAAGTGAATTTTAATAAATTTCCAGAAATTAGAACTTTCAATGCAAAATAGTCATTATTTTCACACAAAATCCACCCTTACATGGGATCACATTCACCAATAGATTTTTCAATATCAATAAAATTTCAAACTTCTAAAATAGGTTCGGGGAAAATTGCTTGAAAAAGTAGCAAATGCACTCAGCACAGCTTAAAGCTAAACGATAACTATAGATCTGTCCTTAAAAACATTAGTAAAGGACAGCGCTAGGTCGCATTTCAAGCATCATTGAAAATTTTTAAGTAATCTTAGGGCTGCTTAAGACTAGTGATGATAAGCTCATTTTTTAGTAATTTTCAAAATATACAAGAGTTGATCGTTTAAACTCTTTTATGATAAACATGTCTTCCAAAGTAAAATGTGTGAACAACAGCGCTGGAGCCGGTTAAACATCGGCTGCCATTGGTGGACCTTGTGCGGGTTATTGTCTCATTTACATGAGCTTGATGTAAAGCCCAAAGCTAAACGATAACTATAGATCTGTCCTTAAAAACATTAGTAAAGGACAGCGCTAGGTCGCATTTCAAGCATCATTGAAAATTTTTAAGTAATCTTAGGGCTGCTTAAGACTAGTGATGATAAGCTCATTTTTTAGTAATTTTCAAAATATACAAGAGTTGATCGTTTAAACTCTTTTATGATAAACATGTCTTCCAAAGTAAAATGTGTGAACAACAGCGCTGGAGCCGGTTAAACATCGGCTGCCATTGGTGGACCTTGTGCGGGTTATTGTCTCATTTACATGAGCGTGATGTAAAGCCCAAATAAATCCCACTTGACACATGTCATTTGCTATGTGTGCAAGCACTGAAAATGTTTACTGGGATTATAGATTTGTATTATTAATAAAAATTAGTCACATTTATGAAGTGCAAGATAATGTCACTAACTTTTAAAAGCTTTTAGTATTTGCTCATACCTATGTGAAGATATCTACTTTTTCTGTAATAGAGTTCTTTGAAAATACTCCTTATGTGGCTGAATAATACTTCTGATGTTAAAAAGGATCCCTCTAACTTGAAAAGACTTGCTAATTGTCTACTTGAAATTTATATTTAAATATTCTTTGAAGTCAGAAAGTTTAGCGCTATTCTAGATGTATAAAAAATGTCTACATGACAAAATTGCATTGACGAAAATATTATAATTCAATAACATATTGCATTTTCCTATGGTGTTTGCATTGAGAAATTTAATCTAGCTTACATTATGGAGATGATTTATTAAAGTATTTTTTAAATTAGGTCGCACTGATGAGAATAGGACTTGTTCGTTATGGCAGATGAACATTGCAATCAATACATATAGTATGGAGCGAGCTTTCGAAAATTCTAGGAAGCATTAAAATCAATTGGCAATCTGCAGAAGATTCGTCAACGTTAGAAGAAAAGTTTTTGTTCACTTTT
This sequence comes from Hofstenia miamia, assembly GCA_900660155.1. Classification (NCBI taxonomy): domain Eukaryota; kingdom Metazoa; phylum Xenacoelomorpha; order Acoela; family Hofsteniidae; genus Hofstenia; species Hofstenia miamia. The sequence continues at coordinate 1,302,970 of CABFPE010000062.1, read as the reverse complement.
TATACTAAGTGCACACAAGCTTTATATAAAATGGGCTTAAATCCCAATATTACATTTCTTCATAATCTCCTTGTCTCTTCAGACATGTTTGTTTTCATCTCAAGGTAACATTGATTTTCCTACAGAAGTTTACAAGAGCTATATTGCCTAACAAATTTAATGGCAGCCATAGCCATAGCCAAAAAATTCTCGTTGTGGTCTATCTATTCAATTTTAAAATTTTCCGTTTTTGAAAATGTAATTGGAAATATTACGGTTTTAAATTCGGGAAGCTATTGTTCTCATTCGAAGCAACATCTATATCAAAATCTAGTGATGTTAGTGAATATTCTATAGATGATCATTAGCGTGATGATCGTAGAAATCTGTGCAAGAAAAGATAAGATGTTCCATATTTAGAAATTTTACTTGCAATTTCGAAAACGGATAAATCTTTAAATAGCTTCGATAAATGTACCAAATATACAGGTTGGTACTTTTTATCAACATACGAAATCTTGAAACCGACATAGGGAACCTTGAGATCGACATAGCAAATCGTTATGACAATATGAACAAAAAATTTAGCATAGAGAACTTGCATAAATGCAGTTACTGGCAGTTTGTTTAAAACATGGCTTTAGTTTTTATACCAATAGCAATTTAAGCTTATATACTATGGCATTTTTTACTATCAGACCTTTTTAGGACGGTTTTTTCAGTATTACGAGGACTAAGTATAAAAAATTAAGTTTCTTAGGATTCATTCGTAATTTATGTATTTAAGAGGAATTGACACTCAACTATATTTGATTTATTGCCTTATCATTAGATTTGTCAACACAAAATACATAGGTATCATCAGCATATTCGATAAGATTGGTCTTAATATAATATTTTATAAAATTTATATAAATAATAAATAGTACTGGGTCTATAATTGCTCCCTGTGTTATACCATTTATAATGGAAAGCCAACTCGAAAATACTCTATTTATTTTAACCCTGTTGAATTCTGTTTGCCTGAAAATTTGGAAACAAGCGTAAAACTTATATTTCCTAGCCCTATATGTTTACGTTGTTCATATAATATTTTATGTTTAATTGAGTTCAAGATCGTAGAAATATCCAAGTCAGAGATTTGGTAGAAGAAAAATATTTTCAAAATCCAAACTGTATCAGAAATTATATTATCATTTCTGCATAACTTCGTAAATTTGATTTGATAAAAGTCTATCAAATATATTACGAATTGGGGAAATTATCGAATTTGTCTATAATTTGACTAACACTTTTAAAAACCGCTGTTACCTGATCTTTTTTCAGAATTTCAGGAAAATGCTAGTTTTGAATTTTGATACATTCAATAAAATTTCAATTTAGTGGGGTACTAATAAATAATTAAAGCGATTTTCTTAAAATCCAAGCAGGAATTTATGAAGGGCTATTTGATTTTTTCGATTTGAGTTTTGTTTATGTTTTGATCATCTCATAAGTAGAGGTATATCTGGAATATTTAATTCAACATGTTTTCCTTCATAATTTCATAGGTTTATAAAAGTTTCGTTTAAAATGTGTGAAATTTTTGTTGGGCCATTTTGTAAATTTCCATCGTGGTCATTTTTTCTGAGAATTAGTCAGTTGATTAATATATCTCCATTTGTTTTTTTAGTTAATCCGCTGAAAATGTTTTGGAAAAAGAATTTTGCGCTTTTCTAATAGTTACATTACAAAAATTTCTGGCCTTTTTGCTGTGACAAACCTTTGTGGTTTTTAATTGTACGTTCTCTTTATGGGCTTGATATAGATTTATTATGATAATTATTTTTTTGAATTGAAGAATTAGATTTAATTTTCTTTTCAATACAAAAAATGTCATTAAAAATATTCAAGTGAATTAGGGTGACGGAAGTATAGTTTTAAGTTTTTCAGCATCACATTATCCATATTACCAGTAAAAATATTGACTAACATAAAAATTTAATGAAACTTAAATATTTGCCTATGCTAGAAAAAATCATATTTGCCAACTCTTGCAATAAAAAAGTGTTACTTTTTTACTTTTAAGATAAGCATAACAGTATTTTTTCATATAAGCACTCTTTAAAATAGAAGCACATGCGTATGCAAGGCAAGGGGATATTCCCCGTCAGGTTTTCAACATTGACTTTGATTAATTAAATCAAAAAAAAATTGTATAAATTTTAAAAAATAATAACTAAGGTGGTGAAATAGATATTTCTGGTCTATTTTTTCAAAATGACTTCAATTTTAAATCAACGAAAGATCTTATTCAATTATTTGCAGGATTTATCAATTCGTAAGTATTTTGCTTTAACACAGATTATTGAATTTTCAGCCGCATTTATAGAACGATTCTTCTCAGTTATAAAAAAAGTTAATACAATTTCAAGGAGACTACAATTACTTATATTTTCTCTTGAAAAGATTTATTACATTAACTGCATTAGAATCTTATTTTTATATGAACATTATAGATACTTTTTTGAAAAACATCTTTATGCACTTATATATAAATAAATATTTGATGGAATATTTATTATACAAAATAATTTGGTTATTGGTCATCAAACGATAGCAAATCTTATGATAAAATGAAGCGATTGCTTGCAAAGTACCTTGAAAACCTATTTTAAACAAAGATTTGTTATTTGTGAACTTTGTGTACATTAGTATATAAGATATTAGCATAGTTTAAATTACTCATAACAAATGCATGAAACATTTGAATTACTGCAATTGGGGGTAACTGTTGGGAAACATGGGATATCTTTCTAATACCTATAGCCATTTTTTTAATAATAGTATTTATTTGCGACGTGAAATTAAGATTTGAATCTATTATTACTCCTAGATATTTAAACTTATTAACAGGTATAACAGATTAATTATTGAAATTAATTGAATAGTCGGAGATGTCCGTTTTTTTTCTAAAAGGTTGCATTATGCAAAATTCAGTTTTTTTCGTATTAATACGCAATCTATGCATGTTAAAATAGTTGCTCAATTTTATACAATTCGATTCAATAACTTTTACAGCTTTATCTAAGGATTTATTTCCACAGTAAATAGATGTATCATCGGCGTATTGTGTTATTTCACAGTCCGTAATTTCCCTCATGTCATTCACATAAATATTAAATAGCAGGGGACCTAGTATGGTTCCTTGAGGTACACCATTATTGACAGACAACCAATTTGAAAAAGTATCATTTAATTTAACTCGCTGAAGTCTATTACTTAAGTAATTAGATATAAGGTGAGCACTGTTAAGAGAAAAACCAATATTTTTTAATTTTCTTATTAATATATCATGATTAATAGAATCGAATGCTTTTGAGAGGTCAAGACAGGCAATAGCAACAAATTTATTGGAGTCTAATAGTGCTCTCCATTTTTCTGTCGTTTGTATAAACAAATCATTCGTAAATTTGGGCAATTATTCTGGTGAAAATTTAAAATTTGTTGCAAATGAGAAACCGTATACGCCCGATTTTACCTTTAGATTTACGACTAGTTATGAAATGCTCAAAGCTTTAAACGGATTAAAATCCGGCAAATCCAGTGGGCCGTCAAATATTCCCATATGGATACTTATGGAAACTGCACACTCAATTAGCATTCCCCTTAACTACATTTTTAATGAATGCATTAAATCCAAAACATTCCCAGATTGCTTAAAAGAAGCACATGTTACTCCGCTTTACAAAAAAATGATGAAACGTGCCCACTTAATTATAGGCCTATTTCAATCACGACCCCAATAAGTAAAGTCAATCAAATTTTCGAGCATATTAAAAAACATTGGCCGCAATGATTTCACAGCAGACGAAGGTCCTCTTGAGGGCTCGGCCTTCGCAAAGCTCCACAGTGAGAATTTCATAGTGGACGGCGATTCGCGCTCACGCAACTACTGCGAAGCTCTTGGCTCCATTTTCCAATAAGAGCAATGAAGAACTTATTGCCCTGCACACGCTACTATACAAAATCACCTGTTTACCAAACTATGAAGACGCTGAAGCACAACAGAACAGAATCCAAAAAAAATGAAGCATTAACGAAAAAATCCGATGAAGCTGTAACAAACTACAAAAGACATCCACCAAAAATCAAGCACAACACTGCCATCTTGATTATTGGAACATCAATGTTGATATCCCAACTCCAAATGTCACCATTCACTCATATCGAGGCTCAACAATTATTTCAAATTATCCACAGGATGTCCTTCTAAAAAATATTTTTGTTACTGCTGGTCGTAATGACATAATGAAAGAAAAGTGCGACTTTGAAGATAAGTTTTTCAAACTCATTCATACAATTACTAATTTTGAACACTACGCAAACATTTTCTGTCCTAAAAAACGCATACTAATCACAAATAAACCATTTATTAAGAAATGTAGAGAGAAGCCATGGTTAAAGCAGACATTAAATTGATGATCAAGTCTTGAAAAAGAGCGTTTAAAGAATATATGGCTGAAAAATACCCAGAAAAGTATATTAAATACATGGTTGCCCGGAATAAATCTAATATTGCTCTGAGAAAATCTCAAAATGACCACATGATCAGAACATTTTCTAATCTCGCTTCTCCCAAAAAAGATGGGAATTTATCAATGATTTTCTTAATAGGCAAATAATGTTGCGCATGAGGTCAACTACATTGAAACAATCAAGGTAAAAAACTTTCTAATTATTTTGATATCGCAAATGATTTCAATGAGGAATTTTTAAACATGGGGCAATATCAAGGTACTGAAGTTCAATACCAAAATAAAAACAATAATGAGAGATTCCCTAAATCTTTTTCGATTAGGTATGTGACTAGGTGTGAAATCTTTAAAGCAATTTCTAATCTTAAAACAAGCAAATCTTGTGGCCCATCTGAAATTCCAACCTGGTGCATTAAGGAATGCGCTTCTCAAATTATATACCCACTATGCTTCATAATAAACAGTTGCATAAGGACTAATCAATTTCCATCTTTGTTAAAATGGCATTTATAACACCTCTATATAAAAAGACAATCCTAAAAAATGTTCTAATTATCGTCCCATTTCTATCACCTCACCTTTTAACAAAATATTTGAAAAATTACTTTTCGAACAAATGAGCCTTTACCTAACAAATAACTCATTCTTCGCTAAAACAGGATAAAACTTGAGCTTATANAGGTCCTCTTGAGGGCTCGGCCTTCGCAAAGCTCCACAGTGAGAATTTCATAGTGGACGGCGATTCGCGCTCACGCAACTACTGCGAAGCTCTTGGCTCCATTTTCCAATAAGAGCAATGAAGAACTTATTGCCCTGCACACGCTACTATACAAAATCACCTGTTTACCAAACTATGAAGACGCTGAAGCACAACAGAACAGAATCCAAAAAAAATGAAGCATTAACGAAAAAATCCGATGAAGCTGTAACAAACTACAAAAGACATCCACCAAAAATCAAGCACAACACTGCCATCTTGATTATTGGAACATCAATGTTGATATCCCAACTCCAAATGTCACCATTCACTCATATCGAGGCTCAACAATTATTTCAAATTATCCACAGGATGTCCTTCTAAAAAATATTTTTGTTACTGCTGGTCGTAATGACATAATGAAAGAAAAGTGCGACTTTGAAGATAAGTTTTTCAAACTCATTCATACAATTACTAATTTTGAACACTACGCAAACATTTTCTGTCCTAAAAAACGCATACTAATCACAAATAAACCATTTATTAAGAAATGTAGAGAGAAGCCATGGTTAAAGCAGACATTAAATTGATGATCAAGTCTTGAAAAAGAGCGTTTAAAGAATATATGGCTGAAAAATACCCAGAAAAGTATATTAAATACATGGTTGCCCGGAATAAATCTAATATTGCTCTGAGAAAATCTCAAAATGACCACATGATCAGAACATTTTCTAATCTCGCTTCTCCCAAAAAAGATGGGAATTTATCAATGATTTTCTTAATAGGCAAATAATGTTGCGCATGAGGTCAACTACATTGAAACAATCAAGGTAAAAAACTTTCTAATTATTTTGATATCGCAAATGATTTCAATGAGGAATTTTTAAACATGGGGCAATATCAAGGTACTGAAGTTCAATACCAAAATAAAAACAATAATGAGAGATTCCCTAAATCTTTTTCGATTAGGTATGTGACTAGGTGTGAAATCTTTAAAGCAATTTCTAATCTTAAAACAAGCAAATCTTGTGGCCCATCTGAAATTCCAACCTGGTGCATTAAGGAATGCGCTTCTCAAATTATATACCCACTATGCTTCATAATAAACAGTTGCATAAGGACTAATCAATTTCCATCTTTGTTAAAATGGCATTTATAACACCTCTATATAAAAAGACAATCCTAAAAAATGTTCTAATTATCGTCCCATTTCTATCACCTCACCTTTTAACAAAATATTTGAAAAATTACTTTTCGAACAAATGAGCCTTTACCTAACAAATAACTCATTCTTCGCTAAAACAGGATAAAACTTGAGCTTATATTAAATGTTGACTGTTCAGGGAATGGTTACTCATCCATTTCAATTCTTTACAATGATCACTATGAATATGAAACTTCATGCCTTAATTAAAAACACCTTCTCTTTGCATCATACTAGATGCTTTCAAAGTAATATTGGTGGAAAAATAGACCAAAATTAATTAAGTTTGTTTATATTCCTAAATTCAATTTAAATAATTTACAAAATATATTTACCCATCAAGTTTATATTTAAACAATTAAAATTTACAATAACAATTTCAAAGAAATTTCGTTATTAATCACAAATGTAGCATCCCTTTCCAATCTTCATGAATAAGATCAATAGTACAGTAAACCATCCTTTAAAAATCGTTCTTCCGTGTATATTAGACACTGATAAGAATAAGTTGTTTCTTAAAATGTTTTTAGACTGCTACACACAAGCAGCTACACTGGTCAGTAATTAATAATGAGAACATAAATCAAATTTACATCAATGTCATTAAGAGGAGTAAGGTTTTGAATGACTGGAGGGAAATTAATGTGATTGCTGGTGACTGACGAGCATGAATCTTTCGAAGACACGGTTTGGAGAAGCGTTTTTTTAAATGTCCGTTTTGTTGGGCCAACTTGATTTCGGCAAAAGAAACAAATATATAATAACTATTTTAAGCTTACAATACAATAAACTACTCCGCTAAAATATAGTTAGTAACAGCAGAAATATCTATCACGGAAAATTGTCTTGGAAGAGAAGTTTTGATGGATTTTTAAATTTTGATATAGGCTATGAAGTTCTCTTGTTAATGATTGGATGATTTGGTACTTTATGGTGCAGACATTTTCAAAATAGCGATTTTCTCTACTACGCATTGATACATTGTAAACCATATAAGTGAACAGGGATTGATGGCTTGCATATACATGTATATATCAATCTATACAAAAATGAAGACTAACTACTTAAATTGAATTAAAAAATTGATAAAACACAATAATTATGTAAATAAACTCTTAACAATGATGCGAAATTATAGAGGAACTGTACGAACACTAAGTGGATAAAAACCAAATAAAACTATGCTGATAAATTCACGACATCATTTTAAAAAACTATAAAGGAGAAAATTACTGCAAAGTATTACAACGAATCGCGTTCGCAAGCCTAAATTACTTTTCTCGTAGCTAATCATCGCGTATACGCCGTTGTCTTAAGCCTTCGACTTGTTCTTCAGTGAGACGTCGATTAACATTCTCCGTTGTCTCCTCTTCGCTGTCCTCGTCGCCACCCGTGTCATCACCCATGTCCATTGTGCACATGAGATAACACAGACAGCCGACCACAGTTAAGGGGACAGCAATTACCAACAACGCGATGACTACTCCCACTGAGAACAAACTTGAGATGGCCTTTGTAATCTCATGCAGTGTCCGCTTGAATTTTCTACCCCAACTATAGCCACCTTGCGGAGGGTTTTGATCGTTGCGTATAGAATCCAGAAAGCGCATAAGAATTCCTAAATATTCATCCAGTAGAATTGTACATATAATAAAAAGGGCCAGAAAAGTTTTCAATATATTAGCATAGCCACAAACTCTGAAAAAAATATCATTGCATAGTTATATGCATCTGCTTAGACTAAGAAATAATGACTAAACTCAAATATACCGAGTTATTACCAAATTAGAAGTTAAACAAAAATAATGAATTCGAAACAGCCTTAGGAAACTTAGTTTAATGTAGTTGGCGTGCACTGTTATTGAATAACCATTGTTTATTTTAAAGAACCAACATCTCCTGTAATACTTTACTTGTATGTTATGCAATCGACGAAGAATCAAAGAATGTGTGCAGTCACAACCTGGATTTTTTAAAGAAGCCTTTAACGAGATCTTCTCGAATGAAGATCGCCAATCAAAGATACCACTCGGTGACATTTTAGAAAACATCAACAGACTGGAGAATAATTTAAACAAAGACAGTTCAGGGTGAAGAACTGCAAGATCATAAGAAAATAATGAACAAAATCCATTGGACATTAAGAAGACAATGTTGGCCTCTATCAGTTGTCTGTGATCTACATTGAAATCTCAAAGGGTTTCCTAATCGCAAGCAAATTGCTTTACGCCTTCTCAAAAAACCTGTTCTTTCAAGGAAAGAATAGCATTTGACGACGAGGTCACTTACGTTTTTCTAAAAACGTTGAAATTATTCCCATATCTAATGCTTTTTGAATAAAACATAAGTTTAAAAAAAATCCTATTGGAAACAGGTTAGATGAATTCTAAAACTTTAATCAGAACACAACGTTCACTCCCTTTATCTCGTATATGTGCACATGCATTCACTAAGAATGACCTACCTTGAGAAAGTTTTGAGGATTCTTCTTCGGGTAACCAGAAATGGTCATTACTGCCATTGACTACTGCTAATGTAGGCCCCTCAAAGGAGATGAGTGTGAGATCTTTGAAAAGAGAAGAATCACGTGAAAAGCTGAAGATGAAATGAGTCCGGTAATCTGACTTCATTGCGATGGCCTTCACCCAGTTTTCAACATGAGTTGCTTCTGAAGAAGCCCCACCAACAAAGGCAATGGCATGCAACCGATGTTGCGATACCGACGGATGAAAACGTTCGCTGAGATTTTCAACAGCCACCTCTGCAAATGCAGGAAAACGCTCGACTGTGCACCAAATCAAAAGTTCTTCTAACACTACCTCTCCAGAATAAACATCCCAAACATCAGGCGATTTTATAACCATTATTACGTTTTCTAAAAGAAATGCCAACCAAAATTATATTTCAGATCTGGATTAATAATTGTTATCGCACTATCACTAAAATTTAAAATAAAGTGCCAGCAATAAAGATCTGAACAGTGATAAAAAATTTATTAGATGTTATTACACTTTACTGGACAATGTAAATTTGCATTAATTTCTAATGTATAAAAATTGGCTTATTACATTGTCTGAGTTTAAAGCAGGGTTTCCCAACTTTTTCCGTTGTGGACTCCCACCAAACCAATTTTTTTTTCGCCATGGACCCCCGCGTTGGTTTGGGTAAGATTTCTTATATTCATGAATCTATATTTAAAAAAATTTATTTATCATATTTATTGTGTAACACGCATATCATTATAACAAATACGAATAGTAACATATAAAATATAACGGATTCTACATCAATGCTGAATGTAAAAAATTGGCATTTTCTTTATTAATATTGAAAGTTTAAAACCTAAATCCTACTCGTTTGCCTCTATGAATTTAGTATATCATTATAACAAATACGAATAGTAACATATAAAATATAACGGATTCTACATCAATGCTGAATATAAAAAATTGGCATTTTCTTTATTAATATTGAAAGTTTAAAACCTAAATCCTACTCGTTTGCCTCTATGAATGTAGTAATGTTATTAGAAGCTCTCAGTCTTTCATCGCCTCCTAAAGGATCTCAGGACCCCTATATGAAAATTTGGCCACTGCCCACCTGAAGCCTCGTACCACCCCCTAGTGGGAGGTACGGACCCCGTTTCGAAACCCTGGTTTATATAATTTATTATAATTTCTTTTAAATATTCAATATTTGTTTAATTTAGTCTATAAATACAGAGGTAATTTATAAATATATTCATTTCTTTATATGTCTACTGCTTTTGTATATGTGGTTAAATATGTCAATCACTTTATTCATCACATCCAGTTTTAATG
>CABFPE010000062.1:1267119-1291752 GCA_900660155.1 Hofstenia miamia | reverse complement strand
TTCGATTCCACTTTTTAAACAAGTATGTAATTTTTTTTTTTACTTGGAAATATTTTTCGACTCCACTTTTTAAACAGGTATGCAAATTATTTTTACTTGGAAATATTTTTCGAATTATGTGGGAAAGTAAAAACTAAGTTAGTTAATGTGGGAAAGTAAAAACTAAAAAATGTATGTGGGAAAGTGAAAACTAAGTTAATGTGGGAAAGTAAAAACTAAGTTAATGTGGGAAAGTAAAAACTAAAAAATGTATGTGGGAAAGTAAAAACTTAAAAAAAATGCAAACTAAATTAGGCCACATAAATAACACAAAAACTAGTAAAATTACATCCATGACGTCAGTAAAACACCCCCGCCAATATCCACGACGTCTCAGGTCAAAGGCCACCCCTCTCGACCAATCACAAAAAAGTGGTACGTCCTTCTGCCCATCTCTCGACCAATCAGCAAAAAGTGGCACGGCCTGGAACCCACTTCTCGACCAATCAGAAAAAAGTGGCACCTCATGGAAGTCTCTTAATACTACTAATAAGTGACTTGTAATCGCAATTTTTATTAGATAAATTCTGGGCATTTAAATTAACGTAATCAATCATATCTTTCTTAGATGAAACATTTTTAGGTATGTTTCATAATTGAGCAAAGGACTTGATCAATTCTGAGACTCTGAGGTGCCGGTACACTGAGGAACCAATAATGAGGACATCAGCTTTTTCGGAAGTCGCGATCTTTTTTCTGTTAGCGAGTGCGTGTTCTCTTCCGCTTGTGTGATTTTGGTGTGAGTTTCTAAAGGTGTTTGGTCAAAGGATGCTAGGAGACTATGTAGAATGATTAGCTCGTCTTTTCCCATATTCTTAAAAGGAGCTAATAGTTTTGTCTTGTTCAGCTCCTATTCTGGCGACGCAACGATAGTGGCGGAATTTATCGTGTTGAGCACAGAGCGCTCGCATGGACCGACTGCTCGCGACGAAAGCATCGGCAAAGATATTGTGGTGAGGACTATATTGGATATAGTAGCAGCCAACTAAGCAGAAGAATAAAAGAGCCGGAAACTAAGCCAACAATATCAGAACACCTAAGAAAGTACGGATTAAATTAGGACATCAAAATTTAAAGATCTACCACCCTCAAAAAAAATAATCGAAAGTATATAGATAAGATAAATGCAACCAAAGATGACTATATATATCAGCATAAATTACCTATAATCAATAATATCTTTAAATAAAATAATGCAAATTTGTTGATTTTATTTTTGTTCCAACACTGTTCCTTGCTTGAAGATACAGCACATTATGATACACACAAATTGATTATATGCATTCAGAGACAAAACAAGGAACACTCAATCGAAGGTAACACTGGAATTCCTTTTGTTTAAGTCAAGATCAAGAAATAAGAATCAAATTGATAAATTATCCAGATGAGGATGAGTTTAGTATTTGTAATAGGCCCAATTTTGTTACTTACATTAACTAGACTTTATTGTCTGTAATTGTACAAGAAACATATATATTCATGCACTATGTACACATTTACAAACAGGCTACAACTAAGGAAATATGAACGCCAAGAACCAATTATATACAATTTAAAAATATGTATTTACACTCCCGAAAGACCGACCTACAAAAACACTGGATTAAGATGGGCTATGGTGTAAACTACGACGTGTTAACTTCGCTTCTCTTACCACAGCACATTTAGTGCCATTATTAAACGAATTCTCAATTCTACCGAAGTCCCCTCTGTCTTAGAACCAGCTGTGGTTTGTCACGTAGACGGCAAACGACGAATGTAATGACTTTTTTATGATGCAGTTCATGCTCTGGCCCAAGCAGTTTGAACAAGTATGCCCTCCTCAAGACTACATAAGATCTTCCGCGAACTAAGATCTATAAATACCGACAGCTTGCAAGAATCATGGATAAATGTCTCTGAAATATACATCGATCGGATGAAAGATTAATGTGACCAATATCAATTTGCTTATAAAATGGATAGAAGCACAAGTGATGCTCTTATTTATTCAATGCATTACATATACAAAGCCCTCAATACTAAAGAAACATCAATTGCAAGAATTACTTTCTTTGATTATAGTTCGGCATTTAATACCATCCTACATAACAAATTAACTAACGGTATTCAAGAAACTTGTGAATGGCTGGGAGACTGGATAAGAGAATATATGGACGACTGGAGACAAACCATTAAATATGACAAGAAGTACTATACAAGGTGTAAAAAAATTACAGTAGGAGTTCCTCAAGGAGGTCCATTAAGTGGTATTTTATTTACCGAGGAAACAAATGGAATATCTAATGAGAAAATAAATGTTAGTAAAAAATTTGCGATATATCAAAATACTCTGATGATATGAGAGTTATTGCAAACATTCAATCGAACTCTGCAGTTGAAAATTTTACAACATACCAGAGTATCATTAAGAAAATTTTAAAATTATCTGAAGAGCGGAACTTGAAAATAAACACATCTAAAACAGCTGAACTTGTAATTGCAAGCCCTAGAATAAAAAAGTCGCCAATATCAGAAATTATCAATTGTGACGTATACACGGAAAATGCGGAAAAAATTAAAAGAGTGAGGGGATATAAATATCTAGGACTGGATATTGATGAGGATCTAAAATGGACAACAGATGTAAAAAACAATTAGAAACATGAATATAAAAATAAAGTCCCTCTCATACTACTTAACAAACTTGAAACCAGAAATGAAGATGTTTGCCTTCCATACGTATCTCAGCCCANAAACATCTTTATAGAAGAATTGAACAAAAGTTATAGGAAAAAATTTAAAAATTTGTTAGAGAAAATTGCAAAAGATGAAAGTCATCCTCTACACAAAGAGTTGTTATTATCTGAAGATAGCAGACTAAGGCAGAAAGTTAAGTTACCTAAATGCCATATTACCGCCTTTAAAAAATCATTTATCTATGCAGCTCATCAATTTTTGTTAAATGGAACTTACCCACAGTTCCTATAGTATATATGTTAACTGTTTATTCTATTTTACATGCAACTTTGTTGGATGTACAGAAACCAAAACGGACACGGACAGCTAATTGATACTGGATTCAACAAATCGCCTTTGAGGTTCAAGGCAACTGTGGATGTGAATCTTTGGAATTTCTCAAAACACTTGCCATGAAAAAATAAGATATTTATGTTAACAATTAAATAACAGAAAACACTGTCTGACATAAAATTTAGCTGACTGATTTTTTCACTGTTTTCAGTCAATTTTGGTACGCGAGTTATGAATTTGAATACTATTTTACACATTTTGGTCACACTTATGTTGAAGAGGAAATATTTCCTTGAAGTTCGTAACCGCAAGAATGAGGCTAATGCTCTATCTCGAAGAATCAGGAAAACCATGCTTGATAATACTGCCAAAACAATGGTGGAAGGCAGTCTCACCATGTGACTCCTCTCACGTGGATATGGCTTTGGACGTTGATGAAATTAACAAACATTCCGCACAAGTTTCCTATATCGATACATATACTGCACCGGTTCGTGATTACGTAGATGGCAGTATTCCTCCTGATTTTATAATTCATGAAGCTTAGCAAAGCTTACAGAGAAATAAAACTGCGCCAGGAATCGATCAGATTCCATATTGGCTCATTCGACAGAATGCTCACAACCTAGCTGAGCCTTTGTGTCACATTTACAATTTGTGTTTGGTAAGAGGGTGTTTTCCGAATTCATTCAAAGTATCCAGAGTCGTTCCTATTCCGAAACGCTCAAAAGTGAAGTCTGTTACTGACCTGAGACCTGTATCTGTCAATTTAGTTTGCGACTTCCTTCTAGACAGGACACAATTTGTTGACTTCAATGGGCGACATTCGCGACTTCTCAGCACAAACGCTGGTATACCCAAGGCTCTATTCTTGGGCCAATCATATTCAACTTATTATATGATGATCTTGTTTTGAACGGAGATGATGTCTCTAGTAAAATACGCAGATGATGCTACAATCCTACTGGGTGGAACGCGTGGTCAAAACAGGGCCCATAGAAGTGCTCTGCGCTGTGAAAGACTGGTGTAATAACAACATCCTATCGATGAACGAAGAAAAACGGTTGAAATGATTTTTTCTAAAGATAGCTCTCCTTTGACTACTACACAATACCCATCTGGCAAACTCTTTCGAGCCATTAAAATCCTTGGAGTGTACATTGATAATGCCTTGTCATTTGAAGAACATGTCTTAAGGCTTCTACGAAAATGTAGAAGCAAAATGTTCCTTCTAAATTAGTTAAAGGCACAAGGTTACTCCTTACGCGAGCTCAAGATACTTTACACTGCGTTGATATTGCCAAACATAACCTATGAGGTCTCAGTACGGGGAGGATGCAGGAAGTCATTACAGCAACTCATAGACAAACTACAGAGGAAGGCAATGCCACTGGGATATAACAATTGTGAGAAAATGAGATGAAAAGCTGTTGAAGAGAATGTACTATGAGGACCATTTACTATCAGATCTAGTACCCGGAAGAACTGACTATGCCTCTACAAGTCTCCGTGAACGTTTACGAGCCCCTGAAAGAGATATTGATAGATTTACGTTTATTTTTCCAAACAAATTCTTCAAGAAATACTAGCATTCTCGTTGTAACCTCCACTGTCTACCATATTCAATGATTATCGGATTCACATGTTACGAAATCATTAATCTAGAAATTGTCTCCGCTTCCAATTTGCATTATCTACTTCCCAAGTCTCCAAACCTTACCAAAAACACCGACACGAAAGGAAGAGCACACCAGAGCTATCACGTCCGGGAAATGCCGCAAATAACTCTGCAAGTGAAGTGAATTTTATGATAGTTTGTAAATTTAGTCAGTTTGATGTGTTTAATTCTGAAATAAAGATAATTTCTAAATTTTGGAAGGCCTGCATATGATTGCTTTGTTGAGTTAATGTTTTTGCCTATATACGGCATTGGGAAATTGGAGTTACACCTTCCCTGCTACTCGTGTCCGACAATTTATTACCATCAGTTTCTCTGTTGTGATTTGTTACATTGGGAACATTTTTTAATATACTTTTATACCCCTTGCATACTACACAAAAATCATGACCTGTGCTTATGACAACATTATTCATGCTTTCTTTGCAAAATTTATGACTTCTTATAAATGTAAGACGTTACATTTGTTACATATGTGAATATATTCCGAAAAATCAACCGCTCATAAATACAGTGAGAACGCAAAAAATATTCTGAAGCATATTTCTAGAAATTTAGCATTTATGAGGATATTGTATTTTGAAAACAATCATATTTAGGCTGCATTTTGGACCCATGGCTTCTCGATGAACACAAAACAACTGCTGTCATTAAAATCAAAATACAATTAGATGTTTGCGTACAATTATCAGTTATTTGAGGATTTTTGATATCTCCATCATAATACAATTTCTAATTCCTAAGCATACTAAATTCAATTTCATGATAATTTCTAAAGTATGGTTTCTACTATGAAAATAACCTCAAATTCGTTTTTAACAACTAAAAAAGATAAACTAAGAAAAGAAATTTTATCATTGTAATTTAACTGAATAGCGTCATTAAATTCCCAAAACACATGTATACAATTCACATAAATAAAGAAACCTTCCAGGCTATTGATAAATCACTATAGTAATATTTTAGTAACAATTTATAATATAGTCATTGTTATAAAATTTGCCATGATTTACCAAATATATATTTTTAAATGCTTTTAAAAGAATTCAATTATTCAATATTTTAAATTTCTATTGGTAACGAATTCCAGCTTCGAATGGCGACATTAATGAAGGCTTTCTTTAAAACGTTTTTTATACTTAACGCATGTATACAGTTTTGATCTTCAAGTCTATTTATGAGTAAATTTTTTCTTGAATGGCAACTAGTAGATTTATGTGCATTAAAATAAAACTGTACTTATAAGAGTAAATCATCCTCACTGAATTTGAAAGTCGAAATAAGAAAAATAAAAGTAGAGTAATACTTTTGATTTGAGAACACAATTGAATTTAGACATACAGTAATTTTTCCATAACTTGAGCGTAACATAACTAAAATATAATAAATGACAAAACAATTAAAAAATACATTGCGTAAAAGAAAGTCCAGTTTAAGAATTAGTATCTAAAGTTGTGTACCTCACCGACGTAGAAAATAGTTTTGAAATCTTAATAAGTATTTAACACTTTTTCTGTAAATTGATTTTGTGTACAAAGGATTTAAAAAACAAATATTGTTATTATTAAACTACACATTTGTAGTTTCAATTAAAGAAATATATTTTCAAATAATAAAACATTGTTGCAAGTTCACATGATCATTCTAATTCAACCCGTAAGAAAAAATCCTGAAATAAAAAAATAAAATTCGAGTGTTTAGTTTCACTGCTAAGTACTCCCTTCACTATAAATATTAAAAGCTAAATTCAATGACAACTTTATAACAAATTTTGTGTGAAGAAAACTGCAATTAAATTTAACAGAATGCACAAATGCTGATTATTGGCAATAAGTGTTTAACATTGTATTTATGAAGTTATAATAGCATAATTTTTTGTTGATGCGATTAATTCTTAACCGATTGATCGTTATTCATTGAAATATATTTAAACCAACAAAAAGATACAAGCAATCTATCTACAACAATAAAATTGTTTTAACTGAAGACGTCCTCGCGATCAGCAGTTATGCTTTCTGATTCTTCGAATGATGCGAAGTTCATGAAATGGTTTGGTCGATGAACTTCATGATAGAATTCTTTTGGGTTGGCCAACATGAGATCATATTTCATTGTGACGTCATGACGCACACCTAAAGCATTACATTAAAAAAATCTCATGTATTTTTTGTTTTCTTGTTTAAAAATATGCCTGGCTTCTAAAATTAAATAAAATAATTATAATACTTATTAACGACATTTGCACATAAAATACTTTGAATAAAAAATAATATAAACAAATAAAAATTAATAACGTCAGATTTTACTAAACAATAACATAAACATGAAACTGCAAACAATTATATTACCCATGAAATTATAATTCCATGATCCAAGGGCAGGTACCATGAAGAAACCAAGGAATCGATCAGAAAGGAGCATTTGAACTCGTTCATAGTGAGAAGGCAAGTAGCCTTTGGGTTGATTACCGCTATCCTTATTATTTTTGCCCCATTCAAAACCTTCAAAATAAATAAGTACAAGATACAACACTAAAAGTCTACCTGCAGGCGTTAATTTGTAAGCGGCGAGAGAACATGATCCTGGTGTAAAAGAACAAGTTATAACAATGGTTTTCTCTCCATCCCAAGAAGGGTTATCGCACATAACCCGGGCATGCATTGTAACATCTTGAGGATTCAACTGAGGCAGTTCATTTGGTTGAGTATGAATCCAACCAAGTGGTTCCATCTCCTAAATACCAATATTAAAACAAATCACATTTCAGAAGCATACTTATTTAAATTTGATAAGATTAAGATCCATTGATTATTAAAAAACAAGAAAACCAAAACATTGCAAGAAACAAAAAAAATGAATGACTAACTTTAAGATATTCATGACGAGGTATCATATTCGGCAAATGAACTTGTTGATGAGTTCCCCACTGAGGCACCATTACAATACAACGGATTTCTTTTACTTGGGGATTTTCTGCAGGACTGACGCCATATAGATAGCCACATATCTAAAGACAACTGTCTAATTGTCGAAAGTGTTAAATCAAAAGTTTAAGGTTAAAAAGATGTCAATGGCCAATTGAAATCTAATTGGAAACAAAAATATTGATATCCAAGAACAGAAAAGGAATTAAGAATAGCAGGGTCTATCAGTCCATTGCACTCTATTAAACCAAAGTTGTGATTGGTCTAAGAGTAAAATGTGTTTTCGTGAGGAAATTAATGCATGTAGCGAAACACCATTCTATGAATAGAATAGAATTATTAATTCATAAATTGACATTAAGCATTATTTTAAAGGGCTCATACTTCATATTATTCCGTCTAATAAACATTACAATAGCTATAATGGGAAATTACTTGTGTTCGCAAATCAGATATGCAAATAAATTTCTTGAGGACATTCTTTGGTAGAATGAATGTGTATCCTGTTTCTTTAATGTCTTCGGAAGAAACATAGATATGATTTGTACGCAGATGAAGATTGGTACAAGAAATGGCTCGAACTCGCCATTCAGTCTTCGAGCTAAAAGATAAACTTAAAGTAGACTATCACAAATAATTAATATAACCAATAACAACCTTTTAGAATGAATATAAAATACTATAAATTAGTGAAAGATTCGATAGAAAATATAGATATAATTGAACATTTTGCAAAACTATATATTCAGAGCATTTCATATCGGAAATAAAGTATGCCCATGGCTAAACTTTTTATTATAAGAGAACTTTTTTAGACCCGTCATCATATCATAACGCGAACCTGAAAGTTTTAGTTTCATAGTTGCTGGTGGTTGAAGTGATAATTTCGTCACCATGCTTATTGACAGTGATTGTAGTGGTTGACGTGAGTTGACTCTGTTCTTTCGTCTGCTTCTCAATCTCAGCAATTTGTTGTCGCTGCATGGAAGGCGTTGAGATCTCCATACCCAGAATTATATCACGTATTTCACTTTGAGTCAATGACATGATATTAACACTAAAAATGGACTTCATCAATAAAAAATCAGTTTACAATCTTCATTTTTAAGTAAATTTTCCTACATTCAGGAAAATAGAATATCTAAAATTGGCTATTTTTCGATAAATGGTGAAATACGTTGAGAAATCAATTGTATATGACCATAAACTACAAATTTAAGTACTTTTCAAAAGCTTGCAAAATACAATATATAAAGTCACTGAATTCTGTACGTTTAATGTAGATTGAACTGATAAATTAACGAATTAAGAGTGGTTAAACTATTTAAAAAGTTTGATGACAACCTGAACTTAAGATCTGCCAAAGTCCTATTTCGCCACACTGCAGATTATATACGTTATTAAATCAATGCAATAAAATTTTATATATTTCAAGTCGTTGCTACATAATGCATCAGCAATAATTAGAAAATAAATACTACTTGTTGAATACTTAAACTTTTTGTATTTCTAAGTCATACTTGTTCTTTTTTCCATAATCTGCTAGAATAAGGTCTTTCAACTGAACTTCCACACTGACCCATTCCTCATCTGTAAGTGCAGGCCAAATGTGATGTGCTTCAGTAATGGTGGTCTTATCAGGCTTAAGGAGAATCTAAACAAATTCATAGTGAGTTTATTCTACAATTACATGAAAATAAAAAATTACTTTTGTTTTATCGACATTGACGTGCATGGAGCGAAGAATAAGAATAAGTCTGCTGAATGCAGTGTATGAAGAAATTGTTTTCAACCAATCATCGTATAAATTGAACAACACCATTTGAGGCTCTGTGGCCTTTAATATCAAATCTCCCAATTTTTCAACCTATTTAAAAATTCACTAAAAATTTAGACATTAAAATATTTACTTTTAAACAGGCTTGGAATGGTAACTGCAGCTCACTGCCCTTAATGACTATGTTCGGGAAGTCAAGTAAATGAACTTCAAGTGGATCTAACATTCCTTTTCGAGTAACAATGATCTGTTTAGGTTGCTCTTCAATTGGCAAGGAACGGATCAACGCAGCAACTTCCTCGGCAGTTTTCCATTTCGCCAACTACATAGAACAGTTTAAAAAATGGAATATGCTAGGAAATACCTGTCCAAGACGCTTTTGTCCTGCCCATACTGATGTATGAATGATTTTGAGAAATAGCTGACCAGTTCGGGGATTGAAAATGAAGATAGCACCATTAATAGGCTTTGTTGTTAAATTGCCTTCAAATGTCTAAAATCAGAACTTGTTACAAAGAATATTAATAAATATTAAAGTGGTTGCAATGGTAAGATGGTAAGATGGTAAATAAATACCTTATGAATGGTGACACGGTAGACATTGGTATCGTCAACAAACCAAATAATCTGATTGGAAAACAGCTCTCCATAGTTATGCGATGAAAGGTAAGGCTCTGTTGGTTCAGAGCTGTAAAGTTGTAAACCCTTGCGTATGCGTTCTCGCAATACATAGAGCGCGGGATTGGCTTTGATAATTTTGGCCATCGCCTGTTGTAGTAGTATTTTTGAACCACGAAACCAGTTTCCATATGCACTAAGCGATATTTAAAAAAAATATCAATTACAATTAATAACCGCAAGCAGTGTTACTGTATATGTAAAAAGACTAAAGCATTAGAACGAAGAACAATGCCAAAATAATGAAAAATACCTATGAAGATTATATGCAAGGTCAATTGCAATCATAACGCCAGTTGGGGAAGGGTAAACTGACATATTGTCAGTGGTGTAATCTAGAAATTTGGCACGAGCATATCTTTCAACATCATGCGAATCATAGTCACCCCAGCGAAGTTGAATATCAACCCAATATTTTTGCGCCATGGTTCCATCCTCGACATCTCTAAAAATAAAACAGTTGAAGAAAGCACTAAAGAGAAATATTTTAACAAGCTCCAATGTGAATATACAAGTATTTGCAAACTTGTTGGTTAAAAGTTATGTTTTGAATACAAAAATGACTAAGTGACCTAATTATTCTAAAAAATTTTAGATTCGAATGAAAATAAATTAAGTCTTACTTGCTATCTGCCAATAATGAAGGTCGCGTTACATTCCATTTGTAAGCGGCAAATAACAAAATATCGGCACAAGAGCTGTTCATTTTATACGACTTTCTAGGATGAATTGTTTCCTTTTGAACGACTTCGATTCCCAGAGCATCCAGTTCTTGATCAAATACTTGACAAAGATCCATAACTACACTCTCATGAATTTTCTGCCACAAGTGAGCTCTGAAAATTTGGATCAAAGATATTTTCAATGTAGGAATTTTTCCATGCATGAAAATACCAGTCAAGTCTAATTGCACTTGGAAACCAACATACACCTAAACAACCAATAAAAAAAATTGAGTAATTGAATAAATTCTATTCAGAAATTTACTATAATAAATGACATACATTCGCTCTGTTGATGGTAGGAGACCACCAAAGCGTAAATCTTCGATTTGGAATCTGATTTAAACCACTTCTTTGTGCATTGGTTAGTTTTTTAAATTTCATAGACTCTTCAAATCCACTTGGTTTCTCCCTAAAACTCAGGTAAATTTCTACTTTAGGTACTTTGGGTTAATAATATATCAAAATTAATTCGCACCAGAATAATCCTTCCCAAGTAGGAAAATAAGTTCCTTTAAACAAAGTATGTTCCAAAATTCCTTCCACACCTCCCAACGCTTGTATCATATCTGTTCGATAGTTATTTAGATTCCATAGTTTACCATCGTGCCGCTGATGTGTCCACCAGAAAGGATTTTGTTTCAACACCTAGAAATTTAAACAATAATTAAGAAATTACGTGAAAAAATAATACACATTTTGAAGGAACAATTTAGGATCATAATTAAAGTGCACACCTGATAAGCTTTGAACTCAGTTCGTACTCTCCAGCCTTTATCATAAGCAAGCGTATGTCTGTCCTTCTGAAAAAGTGTGTTAATTCTTGGAATGCCTCTATCCCAAGAGTCTTCCAAATCTTCCAGAGTCAAACGACGATTTTGAGCATTTGCTTCTTGACGTTTTAAGGCGTATTCAGCCCACACACGTTGCGAGTCAATGAATTCGCTTTCCCATGGATTTATATACCTAAAAAAATTTTAAACTTAAATTTTACTTAAGGGAAAATCTCTAATTGGACTAATATTCGTGGAATAGAAATATGTTTAAAAATATATAAAAAGTTAACGAACATAACTATACAAAAACTCAAGAAAAGCAAAAGGAATTTTACATCATGAAACTAATAATAAAGTTGAGGAGAGAAATCTCTTTCGAGTCCCACGAAATTACATTAAGTTAAAGATGAAATATACAGTACCAAGCAATCCACTTGACTTTTATTTCTATTTTTATAGTAGTTTTCATTTTAAAGTGTATGCTTATAATTTATAAAACAGCTAAATACAATTTAAAATTTCACGATCAAGTTTTCCATACATAATATTACAGTAAAATGCAAAAACATTAAATAAATATTAATAAAAAGAGCAAATATTTACTGTACTAGGCATTGAATGAACCAATACTTGTTTTTCTGTGATTTTACACTTTTACCATTGCCTTTTCAAGCAGCTCACTCTTTCGAGCTATTAAAAATGACTCAAAATTTTTCTAGTGGTTTTATATCAGATGAATTGCGTAAATTAATCTAACATCTGAAAAACATCCCAAGTGGGTTGTTCGATATTGTACGGACCTGTAAAGATTGGGAATAAGTTGATCTTCATCATGGCTCATTCCAGATCGATAATGAGTGATTCCAATATCAGTTTGTTTAGACCATCGAAGATCACTTTGAGGGATCAACACGTGGCCCATACTAAGCATGCCAAGACCGCCTAGCATAAAATAAATAAAATAATTTTATCAACACGAATATACTTACCAAGTTCTTTAGGCGTGTAAAACACAACCGGTGGAAAACGACTGGGCATTTTCGAATTCAAACCTATTTTGATACGTGTTTGAATCTTGTTCTCACATTTGACAAGAAGATCGAGAAGCTCTTGAGTGTTGACAACTGCTTCACGATAATAAGTCATCAGTCCAATTAGCGCAGTGTTCCACTTATTAACAATCTAAATAACGAAATAAATAATGTAAAACAATTGAAAACTGTACTCTAGTGAAAGTAGTCGACCCCGAAGCCATAAGAATCTGACGAATTCTATTGTGAAATTTGCTCATCGCGTCATCATCAACTCTTAAGAAGCATTGCGCAGTTCGTTCTTTAGTAACTTCATTTTGTAAATTCCAAACCCCTAAATACAACATTTTTCACTGGCTGATGTATGTAGTTCAAGCCCTCAAGTTGTAAATACATTCAATCAAAGCTGCTGTATATAGAACATAGCGATTACCATCTCTGTGAGTAAACTCTTCAAAAACGGTGCGACATTTGGGTAGAATTCTGCACTCAAAACCACACATGTCGAAAAGGAGATTCGGGTTGTCCTTACTGTACACAGAGACAAAACTGTTTTCCCACATAACAGTAGTAATTGCACGAGGCAATCGATTTTTGATGTCCCAAAACACTGCACGTCCTCTAAAATAAGCAGTTAAACAACGTAACTACGTATAAAAATTTTCTTTGAAAACTCAAAACCATAAAATTTACGAAAAACCTACAAATTTACATCATGTTTCATTAATCGCATTCTAGCATCTCGAGGCCAACATTTCTTATTGTTATACCCAACGATATTTTCATTATTTGGATCTGGATGTTCTGTGAGATATCTTTGAATTAGTTCACGAGCCTCTTCTGCCGAAAACCTAAACAAATAATGCCAATCCTGAATATTTGTGAATGTCAAACCTGAAGAAAATGTGAACGCGATCAACATATCTAGAATACAATCTAATTGGATGAGATGTTTCAGTAACAACATCTTGATAGCACAAGAAATCATTGGGCATTTGGGGAGGACCGCACATTTCACTTGCGCGTTGCAAACCTATGACAAGAAGATCCAAAACCAATCCATAATACTGCACAATAAAGGAAGAAAATTGCAGTCCACGAATGATACCAAATGAATTTGTATGATTCATGTCCTAAATAAATACTTTTTAGAAACTGGATACCATCATTAATCATTTAGCGAAGAGTTATAGGTTGGAAAATTCGAACCTTGTAGTTTATGACAATATTGTTCTTTGCAGTCATGTAATCAGCAATGTTGTGATCAACGATCAATCGAAGCAATCTGTTCAAAAGTGTTAAATCAATTTTCTCGTACATTTTTTCAAAGGTAGCTTCTAACATGACGTTGCACTCTCCTTCACCACAATCCCAAACATCTTGTAAATTATTGATGCCTAAAATTGACGTTAAACATAATAGCAGAATTCAATTTTAGCTCAAAACGAATGTTTTAATTAATAACACTGTTTTTATAAAAATAACAGATTTACCCTGACACCATTTGTAAACAAGAAGTGGCGGCGGTTCAGTGTCAGCAGGTTTAATCCAAGGTGGAAAGAGTCGTCGCTTATCAGCCTCGTACCACAGGTATTGATCAAGATAAGCATCAGTGATCTTTTCTAGAGGTTCAATATCACAAACAGGGAGAAGATGACTGTACAAATCCATAAATTCTATTCCCACCTAAACTTACACAAATGTAATCATATATTTCAATTTTAACAATACTTGTGCATAACATATACGCTAAATGTCCCTAAATATAGCAGGATAATAGGAAAAACTAAAAATTTCAATGTTTACAAGTTTTCAAATAGGAACCTACAAATCATAAATTATTTAATATTTTATGAATTGCAAAAATGCATGTATTATGTTATATAGTAGTACAATTAAAACAGATTATTCATAAAAAAACATGTAAGAAACTTACCTCTTTAAATGCTCTCTGTGTTAGTAAATGACGCTTAATGCGAGACAGGGCTTCGTGAGGATTTTCATACGCTTGTTCAATGAGACCCAACTCTTCACGTTGACTTTGGTTTAATCTATTTTTAACACTGTACGCCTCTAAATATGTTCATTAAATAAACTATCGATATTCAACTTAAAATGGTGTGCAAAATGGCAAAAAGTACCCCGAAGACGTTCTAATGCAAGAACTAAGAGCTTAGTATCGTGCTTGTATGTAAGCGGAGGAAACGGAATAGGGGAAAACCGCCTACTTTCCAGCCAATGAACTGTGGCAGTATAGATAGCAACTGCCTCTTCTGCGCTCACATAAGGACCATCCTTCAAATAGTTGTGTTGCCGTTCTTGCTCAGCTTTAAGGAACAGACGAGTGAGTCTTCCCAGATTCTTTTTACATACGGTTTTGTCAACAGTAGCACCTCGACGAATTCTTTCACGGTTGTAGTGAGCGGTATTTGTCCACCAATCAGCTTTCGATTTAACATACCGCAGAATCATGTTTTCAACTGGTGTTGGTAAGCCTAGAGTAAAGTTTAGTAACAGAAATCTATTTTTAACAAGAAGTTGGGTTAAGGTTAATATTCACTGTAAAATACCTGGAACTTTCCATGGAATATTGGCTTTCCAACAACGCCAAGCTTCACTCAAGTGCTGTAGAATAACGCGTGCTTTATTTTGCTTAATTCCTTCGGGCATCATATCAAGGATATCATGCATAACTGCGGCACGAAGTTCGAGATCATAGTGACTTTCTACTCTTTGTTTTGTGACTGTTTTTGCAACACCTTTAGAGTGACGCCCTTCAAACTGACGGGCTAATAAATTTCCAAGCCAACGTTCAAGTAAAGGCGTAACACCTAAATTATATTATTCCAATATAAATACGATTAAGAAAGAAATTAATTTTGCACATGCATCGACAATAAAGATACCCCTGAGGAAGAACAGCCAAACTCGCCAACCAGGAGCCCAAAATCCACAGCCAGGACCTTTGCCAACAGCTCCGGTATTGAAGCGGTAATAAATTACATGCTTGAGATCCTTACACATTCTTATTTGCTTCATTAATTTATACTTATATCGATACATTCCGGTGAGTTGACCGACATGCGCAAAAGCATATTGTATACCATCAGCAAGCTAAAATATTATAATTTAATCAATTGAATTTCTTCAATTCATCATGAATGACAAGTCTTTCAATAAATTCATAATTGGACAGGGTAGCAAGCAATGTTAAAAAAAGTCTGTAAAATAAAATACCTGAAAGGCGTCAACGTTTCCTAGACGATACTGAACATGACTGTCAACAATTAGTTTCGTAAGTCTTAGAATCTCTCTGCACAAATGAAATGCATTTCCAAACCGAGATTTTTTCCGTTCTTTAGTTGTTAGCGTCTTCACTGGCTTAAGATTAAAATTATAATCCAAATGCAAATAATTTAGATTTTTGCGATGAATCAACAGATTTAACATATTGTAGCCTTGCCTACAAACTTGAAGCCCAGCTTCTACCCAATCAAGAGTTGTAGACTGAAAGAATTTAGTTGCTTTGAACGAACGGAAGAGATACCTAAATGAAAATTATAATAAATCGTTAAAACAAAATATATGCAAAACATTAATATTATCCAATGCCGACTATGAGGAATAAGTGTAGATACTACTAAACAAGAACCAAGTCATGAAATATTATAAAGAATTTTAGAAATACTTTTAATGGCACTTGGCAAATATAAATTTTTAGTTTGTCCAAACAAGGTAACTTATACTAACATGAACATTTCAATAATTACAGACGCTCATAGTTCTTTCCCTGAAAGAAATACCCGTAAGCTTTGGTAGGATTATGCTGAACAAATTTGAAGTCAAATTGACTGACTTCACGAAATTAAATTGTCTACTAGTGTGCATTTTAGATACTTGCGCCGTTTTCAGCGTAAATCCGATTGTACAGAATTAACTAAAAATATATTACCAAATTTATTCGATATACTAAAGCGTAACATTAACAAAAATCCGACATAAACAAATCCTTGATATAGCGGTTATACTTTATTTCAGCAAAACTTGCTCCAAAATCAAATATTAAATAAAAATAATAAAGCGATAATTATTCGATACACAAAATTGAACAAATTTTATTCTACATTTTAGCTACTATAAGCTAAACAATATAAGGTAATTAAATAATTATAAGATGATTGCATTTAAAAGTAGTTTTAAGCGAAACTGTTGTAATTAGAAATTTATATAATTACAAAGAAAGATCCTACAGGTATCTAATTTGGGGTTATGTCCTTTTGGAGTTGTGAACAATTACTGTTCAGATAAACATCAAATAAAATTTAGGCGCGCATATCTCAAGATTTGTCGAATATTCCGACGGTTTCGACACATTTAGAAAAACATCGAATGCGCAGTGGTTTAGTATACCTCTGTATGAAAAAGTTGTAATTTCATAAAATAATTCAATTAAGTTAACCATTTAATAGGTACAATTTACATAATTCTCATAATAAGCATATTTTATCAAATGTTTGGAAAGATTTTTCTCTAAATATAATGATTATATAAATCAAAAACATTTGATATACATGTATATACAATTTGAAATTTAAGGTGAAAATATTATTAAATTTTTATATTAGTGTACTGCTATTAAAATCTGATGTCTCAAAATGGGACAGTTGGTCACGTCGGGTACCAAAATACGCACCATTTCTGTAAATTTTGGAAAACTTGTTTAAATGTTCGTAAACATGTTTTCATTGATGTTTATTCTAAAATTTCAGATAAATTTGGCAAAAATATTGGAAAACTGTTGTTTCATTATTTTCACATAACTGGTGCACCAAATTGACCAACGCTTCCGATAAAGATTTACGTCACATGTAATAGGTCTATGGATAAAGCAAAATTATAAATTTCAAGGTAATATAGCTTTCCTTCACATAGCTGTCACTAAAAGACGCACTATTAAATTTTCGTTTAACTATTAATCAGATTCAGTTCGGTGTAAACGATATTTAGTCATGCCGATTGTGCGTTTGCGTAGCTGGTTATCTGACAATATTTGAAAGAAAAAACACCTATTCCATTTCTTCCTTTTAACTAAATTGGTCAATAAAATTTAGTGCAAAAACGTTGAACTACAACTTATACTATTAAAAATACATTAATCGTTACCACCCTACTATTTTTCTACTATAGGAGGTAACCAATCCCATTATGATTCCAATCTAAACAAGGGTCAGTAAATGAAATGAGTTAACCACACAGCTTAAAAGATTAATCTCTAAAATTTGGTTGATTATTAATGCTGGTAATGTTCTAAATATAGCCGGCTTATTGTGATTTGGTCTAATAATGATTCCAGAGATGTTTATAAACTAAGTTTTGATTGTTCACTTGCTGTTTGCAATTTTACATTTAAAAAATCTTTTGCATTCTTTCGTCCATATATAAATATTCGTTGGTTAATGCATATTGATTTGCCCGAATAAAACAAGTTGTCAACCTGCCTAGATGCATATTGCAGACAGATTAAAAAAATTTTAGAATTCCACTCCAACGGAACATTCGAAAAATATTTTTTAAAGCAAATTTGAGGCAAATTACGTTATTTCGAATATGAAATTGAAAGGACCAGCACATTTTATATATTATTTAGGTTGCTTTAATTAAAAAATCTACATCTACTTGGATAAATCATCAAAAAAATACTGCTTTTTATAACCTCCTTGTAATCCTCAGAATTTGCACTAAAACCAGAAGCAAATTATATTACTTAACCCTTATTGGTACGGGCGTAACATTTTGTTACAAAACGATATACTTTGGTTTCTCATTTGTGTACAATACAAGAAGCTAATTATTCCTTTAATGTATATTTAAAATAATTAAATATCTTCTTACATGACATGCTTTGAATTGCCCTCCAATCAGGATTACTAAATAATCCTTTAACGTCCGGGCATAACATTTTGTTAAAATATTACTAGTAATATGCCAAAGCATAATCATTTTTATTTGCTTCTCAAATGTCTAAAGACTTAGCATTTGATGTATCAAGGATAACCATTGGAAGATATAGCAACAACGAAATATCAATAAGTGACAACGAAACACATTCTGCTCCCCTTACAGAAAATTCAATAGGCACTAATTTGGATGATTATTTATCAAACCATATTTATTCACCAGATGAAGAAAACTTATGTCATCCATATGATACTAAACTTTCTAAGAAGCTCTTATGGCTTTCCAAAGGTTGAACATTGTTTTGCAGTTTATAAAATTTGATAATTACTTAAAAACCGAGAGAGTATCCAAAGTTACAAATTAGCAGCAGTTTGATCGTTTGGTAGTCTTTCAATGAATGTATTAGGTTTTTTATTCACCATCTGATTTTCTCACAGTAGATAAGCAGCTTTTTGACACTTGAAAAATTGGGACCATTAAAGAAAATAATGGCAAAGTGAAACTACAGATTAGAGATATCTTTTGGTTTATATATTTATTTTTTCATTTATGATGTACACTCCATATTGTCTTAAATTGACGATTTTATATTAACAAAATAATTATTAACTTCATAAATAGGCTTTTCTACATTACATATCCTTCATTGGGGTTGATAGCAGCCAGAGTTTTGACGTATACATTGAATATATTTTACGACTGGAATAATATAAACTAGACAAACAGTTCTTGGGTTAGTAATAGGTATTGCACCCCAGAATTAGACAAGACTGGTAGAATTAGGCTTTGTCTCAGGATGAAACCCTAGATCCAAGACCAAAATTGCATCGAACATTGTGTAATAAATGCCCAAATGTTGTAAGCCCAAAACATTAGAAATTATTTCAACAACAATTGTATTTATTTTGCTAACTTTTATTCTGTATTTCACTGAATTTTTACATAAACGGCATTTTCTGAATTTTACTTTATTTTAACAAAGTGTTACGTACTAAATAAGAATATGTAAATGACCGTACCAATCAGGGTTAAAATATTTTGCCTTGTTTTGAAAACACTTAGTTAAATATTGGATTTTTCATAAAAATCCGCATATTTAAGAAAAAATTTAAATTGTATTTAAATACGATATGATATTAATATTTTCCTATAACTAGACATGAAAAATACGTCTTTCCTTTTAAGAAGAATGTCTCATTTAAATCGGCATCAATAAGTATATAGAGAATTCTTTTTAGATGCACACAAAACACACGCGTCGTATCCCTCTTTTATATTTAACCACCTTTTTCCATTATCAAGTACAAAATAGTTTTCAGCAATT
The DNA here is from genome assembly GCA_900660155.1 of Hofstenia miamia. Classification (NCBI taxonomy): domain Eukaryota; kingdom Metazoa; phylum Xenacoelomorpha; order Acoela; family Hofsteniidae; genus Hofstenia; species Hofstenia miamia. The sequence continues at coordinate 1,271,833 of CABFPE010000062.1, read as the reverse complement.
TTATCATGAAATTTCGAAATCCTAAAATATGGCCACAACAATTGGCGGATGTTCTCTATCATAGTGTTGGAAATTTGTACAAAAGTGTATTGCTACGACTGAGGTACTTGAAAAGATTCATGATTTTTCATTGGCAATGCCAATTTAAGTTATAAATTTTCATCATTCGTAATAATCAGGTATTCGGGTGGTCTAAACCCCATGGAAGCACAATAACATTTATAACATCTGTATAATGTGCATAATCGGATTTTTCCGTAGGATTTAAACCAAACAATTGGTTTTTTTAAATTTTATCATATATTCTATGTATTATATACTGTATATTTCAAATTGACTGAAAAACTTGATTTTAGTAACTATAGAATAAATAAATTGAAAATTTTATCAATCACTTCGTTTAATCATTTAACATTTTTAATTTCTTGCGACGAATATGGTTGCATAAGAGAAGTTTGTACTGATAGAAGTAATTTTTTATTCTCCGAATTATAATTGGTTTAACAGACATGCTTTTCATAATATCGAGTTTTATCGAAGAGTTAGAACTAAATGCAGTTGCGAAAAAGATTAAATCGTGATTAGAAGAAAATCATCATGAATTTGCTTTGTATATATAATATATTTTTTTTGTAAACCAGCATGATTAACTAAACTGAAGTTACTTATTGAAGACCTTATACAATAATAACTTACCGTTTCTTTTGAGGTTTGGGTGGTCGATGATGCAGTGCATTTAAAACATAGTACTTTAGAAGTTTTTGATAAGAAACGCGAACTTTAACTGGTTGCCCACTAGGGCAATGCTCTCGATACCAACTTTTAACAAGAGGGACATCAATAGCTCTCCTAGTTCGCCCCGACCGTAAATTGAAGGGACGTGGTGCCCACAGAAGCGCAACGCCATTAGCAGTATTATCAGTATAAAGTGGAGTTTCCTGCAAAAGGGGTTCAAAATCTATTGGAAGAACAAATTCTTCATCATCATCGGGTAGAGGCTCATCCATCTAATGCAATATTAACAATTTATATTATACAATCATTTTCAAACTCATATATAAAAAACATTACATACTTTTTGCCCAAGACGATGGGCGATTGGATTAATCAATGGATCAAAATAAAATGCGGGTAAATCTGGATCTTCAGTTTTTATGAACACAACAGAAGGTGTGTGATATTCTGAAAGATATACAAACTGCGGCATACTGTTGTATAAATAGGGAAAAGCAATTCTGTATTCGGTTCGAATAGGCTGACGGATGATAATTTTGTTGATATCGTTGAATTCATTCCAGTCTTCATCACTAAGCAAACATTATAATATCGCTATGTATCGTTCCTAGAGTATATTTGAGAGAATTGTTTAGTATTCCATTTTCAATAGAATCAATGCAATACTAATCAATTGGCAAGAAAGCGTACAAATTTAATATACATGATTTCGGCTACTAAAATGTGCAAGAAAATCATATAAAAGCAAACTTACTTCAAGACATTATCCTTAATTAAAGGTTCGAATTTCGGGCCACCAGGAATAGTTAGATTGAGCGCCTTTGCAGTAAAAAATGACTTTAAGTCAAATAAATAGAAATAATTTGTATCAACAAGGTCTGTAAGTAATTGATTAGCTAATCGATATAGCGTTGACATGACATCAAGCTTCAGATACCACCTGCGATAAGTTTCACCATTTACTGATCTAAAAATAATAAACCTAATAATTCTGCAGCGATGAAACACTTCTGAAATATAGGGTAAGCTTAAATTAAAATATATTAATTGGTAATAAAATATTAGAATTATCTGTAAGCATTACCACAAGCAAAATCCATATAAAATACTAAAGGCTTTTGAATAAACTAAAGGCAATATGTATAATTTACCTTTGATATCAAGTTAAATAATGAATTTTATAAAAATTACTTAGTGCCAACTAAAGGTTTATGATCGTAGAACCAATCGTAGACAGGGGCATCTTCTTCTTGATCCAGCTCTATATTAATAGACTCCAAAGGTTCAACATCCAAAACGTTGTCGGCATAGTCGAGGGGAGGTTCCTCATCATCAAAAGGGGGAAACCGCATTCGCTTGAAATGTCGTCGATCACGTTTTTCTCGGCGCATCATAATCCACATAGTTCTAAGTAATAAGTCAAGTCAAACGTTGTAATTCCCTTTACTTTTAAACAAAGTTCATTTTCATGATTAACCACTTGACACGGCAATGTATAGGAAGAAGGAAAAGTTTTCGAGGTTCTTGAATCAAACAAACCAATTAATTGCTGTTCTGAAAATCAATGAAAACTACTCACCCCCACTGAGCGATATACACAGGTTCGATTACCCATGGTATTTCGTTGACAAATGTAATTGCACCAGCAATATGATAAAGGACACTAACATCGCGAATCTGTTCCCAAGGCATTGGCATATTTTCCAATAATTTTAAAACTGCATGAGGCATGTACTTTAAAGCACTAAATGAAATAAAATAGTTGGAATATTAAATAACCAAAAACAAATACAAAGTAAAAACTAAACTAATAAATATAATTACCCAAGGTAAACACGCTTGTCATGTCGAAATTTCCTGTTAGTCATATCCCCATGATCACGAATAATTTTTCTAACATGTTCACGTGGCCAATCTTCTTTAGGTATATCAACAAAGCCAAATTTCCGTTTTTCCGAGTAACGCTTTGACTGTAACTGTTGCCACTTTTTAGCTAATAAATAAAATAAAAACTTTCAAAATTAATTTTATATTACATTTTTCTTGTAATTGCTCCTCAGTAAGAACTGGAGCATTCTGGCCGTAGAAAACGCCGAAGTTCATTGTAGGTACACCAGGCGTGTTCATATTTAATCAATATTCATTTTCTAAAAATGGAAAAACTTCGAATATTAATATACTTAAATAAGAATTATTAATATATAAAAATTACAATAAATCGAAGTAAAAAAACCAGATTAATTCATTTAATAAGGAAATATTTAAATGTTATTTTGACAATTAAATATGAAACATCAAAAGAAACCGAATGTTAAGAGTGGATATATTAAAAATGTGATTTTACTAATATTTACTGTGTGTTACACTCTGAAAAATTATTTCAAATTAACGCTTTGGCGTCCAATAGGATCAAATTTGACCCTATAAACATAAATCCGTTTTATACGCCAACCTGAAATCGAATTTTCCTCAAATTTCGTATGTACAGAAAATTCTGATTGGATAGTGGTTCTTTAAATAATTTTATAGTTTTGAAATTTGTAAACATTGCAGGGGAAAAATGGCACTGATTCAAGTAGCTCCAACCAGACAAAGAAAACAATCAACAGGATGTAATTGATTCGATTTTGAATAAGTCATCAAGTGATGAAAAAGAACTCTCTTGTGAAAGTTCAATAGATGGAGAAGAACTAACAATAACTTTTGTCCAGATGCTGGTGTCGATCCATGTTTTAGGGAGAGTGTCTTACACAATTAGCCTGATTCTGAATTGCACCATAATGACAATATTGACAATTATGATAGTCATTCTGAAAGGCTGCCGATTCAGATGATGAAACTTTTTATTCCGCTTTTTACTATCCACCGATAATGCAAACAGCCACCACTGCGTCAGACGGTAGACCATCATGCCGTCGTTTGACAACAAAGCAAAGAGATGCTCCAAGAGGAAAGATAAGAATAGGTGGAAGAGGAAGAGGTAGAAACGGAAGACAGAAAAACCAATCGGGGAAAATGTGGCACACGACACTATTCGTTAGTCCGAAAAACAAAATTGAATTTCTCGAGACCAATGGTTTCAGTAGAACTGTGATGTCCGCCAAAACAATTTTGGATTTCTTATTGTTTTTTTCAATTTCACTCATCTCCCAGATTGGTACACAAACCATGATTTACTACAACGAAAAAAGCTAAACAAACTTCCAAATTTTATTGTTGCCAAAGAGGAAATATTGGCATTCTTGCAATATTTATTTTCAATTGGTCATTTTTTAGAAAATTTACGATATTTTTGAAACAGGCATAAAAGGTGGTAGAGAGCGAATTTTCAATCGTTTTTTGAATTGTAATTTCAAAATGTCTATGCTGATAGTAGAAGTATGCCCTATCGAGGGTCGAAATTAATTTTTAAGCATTTGTCTTTTTTCGATTTTTGCTTTAATTTTGATTTTCTCTTGGTGCCATGCCAACCAGACTTCCTAAAATACATTTTAAATTTAGGTAGACATTTGATGACCTTTTATAATATATATATATATATATATATATATATATATACGTAAATATTCATGTTTCCCAGAATTATCAGATTTTTACTTCAAAATTTTATTAACAAATTGAAAAAATCAATTACCAACCAAAAATAATAATAGTAAAATATTATTAAAAAGAATTTGCATGTTTAGCAGCTATATACTAAAAATATTGTTTATAAATATATGGGCATGTATAAAAGTGTAATAATTACTAAATAGAGCGCTTCAGATTAATGAATGCCAATAAATGCGTTTAAAGATTTCTATTCCTTCCAAATGGACATCGTTTGGAATTTATAATCATAAAATGGATTTCATCAGATATAACTTGCTGCCGTTGGCAATTTAACGGCAACTATGGTGATAAAAAAGTCGACATCAAAATTTTATCACCAATTTTCGCCTTGGTTAAAGCGACTGCCCAGAATGTCGACTTTGCAGAT
>CABFPE010000062.1:1232198-1266119 GCA_900660155.1 Hofstenia miamia | reverse complement strand
TATATATATATATATATATAGTTTTATAGGTTTTATTTGAAGGGAGAAAACTATAAATCTAAATGTACAACCTCGCCAAAATTTCTAACAAATACACCAAATAGTTAATGACTAGTATAGACTAAAATGCAAACTTTAAACCTACAATAAAATTGATTAAATCTATTTATGAACAATATTTTAAAAACTACAAGCACTTTAAAACCTCTACTTCCCTCTTTGGAATGAAGAAACTAATCCATAAATGTAATATCTCTAATATACTGACTGGCATGCAACTCTAATAATTCTATGAAAGCATGCAATTTTCTTATGACATATGATCATAAATATAAATATAAAAAATTTCTATCGGAAGTAGTAAAAAGTTTACATTTAGCGGATGGAAACCACAATTTTTCTCAGATCTCGAAAGTCAAAAGCAATTTTTTGATGCAAAGATATACTTAAACTGCAGACGATACTTTACCAAGCTCGTAGGTACATTAGTTCACGTTGCATCTGGTAAAGTCGTTAACAGACTTGTGGTCCATTTTGGAGCGAGTATTTCTTTTGTACTCTAACAGTCACTGAGGAGAATTAACTATCCAAAAATTAATAAAACGCCAAAATCAAAATAAAAAATGTAAAATACAAATGTTTAAAATAATTAAAAGCAAGTACAAATACCGCAAAAAAACCATGCTCTAAAGTAATTTATATTATATAAAGACAAAAATTAGTTTAAAATAAAAAGTTAAAATAAAATAATTGATTTCAAAAAAGATTTATTTGAAAACAAAATAATGAAAAGCAGAATAGATACATTAATACATTTCGTGTTTTAAAGATTTTTAAATAAATAAAGACTTAATAGATTTAAACTTTGAACGCAGACTTCATATAATTCACTAACCTAAAACGTTTCTAAAGTTGCCTTTCAAAATTAAAAAACTTGTTAAATTTTAATTGTTTACATTGTCTCAATATAACGATCAACGAAATTCTGACATTCCAAGCACGCTATAAAGCAACTATAATGTTAAATTCATATTCTTGGCGGTAACCTACAGCTAAAAGACGCGTTGCGACAACTATCTTACACATTATACAACGTAAAATATACTTATTAAATTGAATATTGAATAATGAAAATGAAAAATACTTTTATTCGAAATTTGTCCCATTCGTTTTGATGGTTTTGCCAAATTATAAACTGTCTAGAGAAAAGACGGCCTAGAATAAGTCCTACAGGAATAAGTCCTACACGATTAAGTTCGATACGATTAAATTCTACAATAACAAGAACAACATTTAAACGAAGGGACAGCAAAATGTCTTACGAAATGATAGATGAGCGAAGAATGGGATCAAAATTATATACATTCGAGAATTTTTTATATGCAAAAAATGTAGAAAGAGATTTACTTAAGATTTACTTAATGTGTTATATATATAAAAAAGTGTGTGCAGGTTGAACTCTAATTTGTAGAGATCAATTTATGGTAATTTTTAATACATGTTTAAAAAATTTAGTTTCCCTCAGAAAATTTGATGTCAATAATAATACTACGCAAATTACATTGCTGTATTTGAATGCTACTGAATGGCTTAGCAGTGAACACATTAATCAGGCCCACACATTAATTAGTGAAGTTTTCCCATTTTTTTGGAATGATTTTGTCATCCAATACTAATAGGAAGTGCATACCAGCCTATATTCTACATGAATTTCAGCCAAATATTTCATGTTAACAAAAATCATTGGATTTTGGTTTGCCATTTAAATTTTCCCTGGCATGAACTTCTTGTATTCAACTCTCTTTCTTCAACATTAGCAATGGAAGATTATAGAAAATTTTTGAAATTCACTAGAATTGAATCTGGTGAAATTTTCCATGTGAATGTGCAGCAGCAAAATAATTATGATTGTAGCATATATTCTATTGCATTCCTAACTTCGATTGCATTTGGATTCAATTCTGGAAAAGTTAATTTTTTAAATCTGCATGAACATTTGATGAAGTTTTCAGTGAAAATCCAATTTTGATGTTTTGCAATACAATCATAAATAGAAACCCATCGTTTACAAAAATTTTGAAATGTCAAGTTTTTTGTTTAGAAAAAACTTTTATTTGCTTTTTCCTTTTTAGTTATTTTAAGCATCTCAAATGTTTTATTAATAGAAATATGTTCCCTTCCTTAAATAAGATTTGGCTTGTATATAGATTAGTTGTAAGCACAGCTGTACATATGTATGCACAATTGTTAGGTTCCCAGCAAATCTAGGAATTGACTTTTAGTACTGTTAATAATAAATGAACATTTGCATCAATTTATGTATTCTAATTTATCCTTTTATTGCACCACTTTATTTAATATTTATGCATTGATATAATTAAGTATAATTTAGCTATTCCAATGATATCTAAGTCGAATTTTATCAAATATTTGTGGATTCATGTTGTGGAACACTACCATCTTCAATGGTAATATGCAGATTCAACTCATGTCGAGCCGTTATTTGCATAAATAGGTTGAAAAGTTCTTCGAACATATTGGAATTGCACCAATGACCTGTATAGGCATGGCACTACACTGTTTGTATATTATTTCAAATATTTAACTGGTTTCTGGATACTCACCCTTTTTTTTTCCCGGCTTTTTGAGATCTTGAATTTTCAAACCTTGTTCTTGACCTCAAGTTTCAAATTTACAAAACAACTATAAAAATTCAATTGTGATTCTCAAACCCCAGTTTCTTTAAATATTCCTATTACATTAATATATAATTAAATAATTCCCATTAAAACAATCATGTAAGATTTATTACTGTATGACTTATTCATGTAGGACTTATTCCTGTATTACTTATTCATGCTCCCCAGGGAAAAGTATTTCTCAGGCCTTTCATGTCAAGTTTGAGTTACTGAGTTCAAGTTTTTACATTTTGAGTTTGAGTATTTTTTTAAAGAAAATTCCAAGTTTTACCAAGTTTCTTCTTATTCAGAGTACTTGAAAACACTGGTAATTCTTTAATGTGCGCAGTTCCAGAATTGGTGGACAGATAAAATGAATTTATTGTGTACACAGAAATGATATTATTTACAAAATTTTTAAACATATTCTACAGTTAATTTAAAAAATATCATATATTGTCCAAGAAGGGTTCAAGCAATGCATATAGTGTCCATTATCAATAGCTTTTATGTCAACAACAAATTGCATCTATTCAAACAACAATGCTTCAAATTTAATCATTCTTGACACACAACACAGCTTTTGATGAATGTTCATTCCTAGGTTCACATGTCAATGAACCAAATAAATTTTCTTGATGGAAGGTTTGATGCAAAATATCTAGAACAAGGTTTTTTAGTTGAGTTCATATTAATCAGTCTGAATTTTTATGTTTCAAATTGGAGTTTGAGCATTTTTTGAAAGAAAATTCCAAGTTTGATTGAGTTTTTTCAAAAAAAGTAAAATATATTTTAAAATTAATTCTTAATTTTTTTTGGCTAAAATATAATTATTTGTGTTTGATAAAAATTATAATTTAAAATATTTCAATTTTTATATTTTCAAGTGGATTTTTGATTGAGTTCATGTTCAAGTCATGATTATTTCTCTTCCAAGTTTTTCTGATTGAGTTTTGCAAGCTCATTTGAGTTTGAGTTCTTAACATTCCAAGTACTGAAAACCCCTGGTATAGAGCAGGATTTTGGAGTACTCAGGATGTGAAGAACTCCAACTTTTAAGATCAACATTGAAAATAGATTATTACAAAAACAATTCTTGAATAAAATTACAAATTGATATTGATATTGAGCACTTAAAACTTGATGGTATAGAAAACTAATTCAATACACACAGGTTTTGAGAGAAAATCAGGGCTAGCACTATATGATTGTAAATTGATATTCCTGCAATATGGTGTGATAGTGCAAATATCTGAGGTTTTGTGGGGCATGATGTTTCAGAAATCCAATTAAGGCTTCACTATCCTTTTAAACTTCTGCTATAAAACCTCAGAAGTAATGGCACCATATTTTGAAAGCCCATTCAACTGAAATAGATTCTCAATCAAACAAACTGTAGTGAGTTCAGAAGTTTTGAAAACACATGACCCAAGTATCATTGGACACCCCCTTGGCAAATAGTTGCACCAAGTGCCACATAGTAGCATCAGTTGAGAGAAAAAATTTAGTTTTTAACATATGAACAATATTTTTTCCTTTTTAAAAAAGACTGCCCCTGCCTACTAAGAATTGTTTTGGCACTACAAAGCTATTGCAATGACTCACAACACTTGGTTGCTGCTAGAGTACCAAGCTAGATATGCTAAATACAACAATAAATCAAAGTGAAGTGGATATTTATTGTAGAGTCACTCAGGGAATTTTTCGTGGTTATTATCTGTTATTATTTTTAATTATTATTGTATTGACATCAGTATGACGTAATTCTTTATTTTCTAGCTTAGTTATATGAAGGCTATTTTTATGTCCCCAGTAGTAAGATATAAACGCTTCTGATTGGTCGAGAGCTTATGACGTCACATGTCACGTGACAGTTAGTGAATATCAGAGACTTGTTTAAGTGCTGACTCACCTACTTGTTTTGACAGCTTGCAAAGTGCTTTTTGACAGGTTGGGGTAAGAAACATTAATGCATATTTGACAACTATTGCTAATTGGTTTTTTAATTGATTTTATGGTGATTCATATACATGTTAGGGCCAATTTTACACTGTTTTGGTATGACTAATTTCACTTTGTTAATATCACAATTGTTTGCATAGATTACATTTTGTTAATATATTCCTTATTATAGCACATTACACTTGCTTGCATACATTACATTGCATTTGTGATTTTCTAATGCTAGCTAATTTTACAACCCCTTGTTGGATACACGTATAATATTAGACTAATTTTCCATTACATGTAAAAACTATACAACACAATGACAAACCACACTTATCATATTTTCCATAATTTCAAAAAGCTTACACATGCATTGCATATCCCAACACTATTTTGTTAATACACATGGAAAATATTAAATGTAGAAATTAAACAAAGAGATTGCATATTCACTATACTTAAAGGTATAATACATAATAAAACCAACCTACATTTTTGGAAAGAGTAAAAACACAGGTTTTGTACAAAACTGAAATTCGCCTCCTAAAAATGCTGCATGCAATCTTATTTATTAATATAATATATAGACACTCATATACATTTTTCAAAAATAATTATACACATTTGCAGATTGTTACATCTTTTACCAACTTTTATATGGCTAACTTTTCTTTACACTCTCTTTTGGTTTATTTGATTTTTTTGTGGGTGTACACATTTGGGGAATGATTCATCTTTAAATCAAATTTTCCACATTGCTCACTTTTGTATGTGTTTATAGACTAATACATCAACTTTCCATGTTTTTACAGGTTGTACATATTTAGTGATTGATACACATTCATCAACTTTCCATGTTTTTTTTTCACTTTTTGTACACATTTGCAGATTGATACATCTTTATCAACTTACACACCATTGTTCAACATCATTTGAACTATAGGCAATGTTTAAATGTTTGTATGCATCACATGGTGTTCCACTTTTCAATTGTTTTCTATCGCTAAATTCCATGATATGCACCACTCTTGCTCTAAATTTATAAACTTGAAATGCATGTAGTGAGATACACATTCAATATCAAAACATCTACAATCAATTTGAGTTTTATTAATAATTCTACATTTGTAATTCACAACATTAGTTAAAAAATTATAATCAAAATAATTATAGTAAGTCAATTGTAACAATGAAACAAAAGTGATTAAAAAACCATTTAAGTTTTAAATAACATTCATATTTTAGTTTTAATCAAAAAAGTGTGTGCAGGGGGAAAAGCAAAACCTAAATGTGAATAGATTCATAAACCAAAAATGTATATAATTTAGTTTTAATCAAAAGCATATATATAATTTACATGCATGATGTAAAGAGATAATACATCATCAAATATATATTAATGCATAAAATTTGTTTATCCCAAAAAAAACAGGTATGCTGGGAAGTGAAAATATTTTATCAGAGTTTTAACCAAATAAACATTTAAATTACATACCAAGTTCTTTTTGGAAAAGGTTAACCAGCTTCACTACAATGTTAAAACCAACTTCAAATCATCAATCCATTTTATTCAACCACAAGACATGAAATTGGAACAAAGAGAATAGTGGAGTGATATAAATATAAACTTTTTGAAAACAATGTGTCAACTTTTAAAAATAATTTTTCTTTTCAATTATTTTTGTTATAATATTTTTGGTAAATTTTGTTTTTTTAAGCAAACAATTTTATTTTATAAACTTAATTTTCTATTTTTGAGATTAGTTCTATGATGTTTTACCAAAATCACCTGCTTGTAAAAACAAATATCAAACACATTTTTCATTATTTGAATAGCACCTATTCTCTTTCCCACCAACGGCAATGTGATGGAAACAGAGCTTCTGTTTGGTAAATTATTTCTTTTGTATTTTATTTTATTTACACATTATACCAATAAGAGATGTGTTTTACCTAACAAAAATTTTATTCATGTTAAAAATGCACAAGAAATCAATTTTTGCATAATCATATTATTTAATTGTAAAAATAAATTACCCATAATGGAGAAATTCAACCATCCTTAACTCAATCTCCATAAAAACTGAACAACACGGCACATTTTACAACTTGGAAAAATAATATCAATAGATTTATTTAATTAAAAACACAAAATGTATAGAGTTTACACAAACACTACAAACATCCATTCAATAATTTTTTGATTTTCCATCATTCTATGCAAATATACAATGTTATATACAGTCTTCCAGTCCCTGTGAATTCTATTATCTGACCTTGTTCACTACAAAACTTTACATTTATTCTATCAATATATGATGTTGACACCAGCTTATACATTGGATTTCACTTTTTGTGATGTATTATAGGCATGGTAATTGGTTTGGCAAATTGTGTTAACAGCAATGGGGAATTATCCAGTAATGGTAATCAAGTGCTACCAACAAATTGGCGTTTGACAATATCAGTTTGTACCATTAAAAAATGATTCCCACCATATATATTGCGTTCATAGCTGGAATCAGTTGTTGTATTCAGATAAATTTTTCCATAAAATCCTAGCATTTCACCAGCCTGGTCTAAATCCACCTTGTATTCTGACTTGTTTGTTGCTTGTAAGTGTCTACCAACCAATTTAAATTGTATTGAAACACCCTTGGGTTTAAGAAGCGAGTTTATATCTTTATACAAGTCTTCAAAGCTATGTATGTGTTTGGAATAAAACCACAAACAAATTTTGGTTCCATCTTTTTTTTCAAAACCCACCACTGTGTCTTAAGATTAAGAAATTTTGATGGGTACCCAATATCAATAACTGCTATGTCAAATGCATTATTAATTAGTTCATTCAAATATGTAGTAAATTCGCCCAACCCCACAGGCCAGCACATTCCATCTTCTCCACATCTGCCAGATACTAGCATTACAAGAACCATTACTTGTGCTTCAATCTACACATTTCCCATCAATCAAGTGAACTCTCTAGTTTAAAGCATGTGTATTTATTAAGTAAGAGCAAATATGTTTAAAAATCAATAATGTTTTTATTACCTCACACAAGAAATCACTGTCAAGTTGATAAAACACAAATGTATTTTTTATAATGAGGTGTTTGAAGTTGTACAATTTAATGTTTTGCTAGTGAAATAAAAAATCAATTTATTATGCACTATTCACAAATTACATCAATGCAAAAGTGTTATTTCCAATTGACAATGTCACTAGCCTTTTTCTGTTTTTGTTCAAATATCAAGTGTGATATACAATCATCCTGTACCACTGAATCTCACCAGATAGCCTTGCTTGGTACAAAATTTCAGTTTTATTCTATTGATATATGATTTTGAAATGGGTTTATACACAAGATTTTGTTTTTCATGATGTATGATGGGGATGGTATTCATTTTTTCTTTATGTGTTAGCAATAGGGGGCATTTATCCAACATGGGCAAATGAGTGCTATCAACATACTGAGGTTCTACAATGTCTGTGTGGATCATTACAACATGATTCCCACAAAAAATATCACAGTTGGCTGTTAACCTTTCTTGATATATCTTTCTGTAAAAGCCTAGTAGATTTCCAGCTTGGGCCAAGTCTATTTCATATTGTGAATCATTCTTCACCATTAATAAACTGTGAAAAGTTTTAAAGTTTAATGAAATACCATAGGGGTCTAACATGTATAGGGTTGTCAGATAAGTTTTTTCCCATACAAAATCATTTATATCTTTTGAAATATAGGACCATTCACACTGAAATTTGAAATAGCAACAGACTAAACATAGATGCAGATTTTGTTATAGCAGCTTTTTGAATGCTTTTAATTCTAAATATCTATGCAGTTTTGAATTTTTTTTAATGAAATAGCAATTACTCGCAGATAGAGCATTTGAAATCAAGATGGAGCTTGAACGTAATGACATCCGAAAACTGATTTTCTACTGTTGGAAGCGAGGTTTGAGCTCCAGAGATGCTGCAAAAGAAATGTGTTCAGCCTTAGGTGACAATATTGTCTCGGAAAGAACATGTCGAACATGGAAAATGAAACAGACATTAATGAGGATTTATGTGCTTGGTTCTCTTCAAAGCCACGAGATTTTTTCAGAAAACCATTTGATACCCTGCCCAAAAGGTGGCAAAAGATTGTGAGCGCCAATGGCGATTATATTGAATGATTTTTTTGCTTTTCTTATCATTGAATTTGTATAATAAATGCAGTATGAATAAGCAATATTGCTTTGTTTGGAAAAAACTTATCTGACAACCCTATATTTTATAAATCCATAGAGTTCACAAAAGCTTTTCTTATGTCCTGAATAAATTTCCAATCAGTTTATGTTTCCATCTTTATCCTTTAAAGTCCACATTTGGTGTTTAAGATTAAGAAATTTTGACGGATATCCAAAATCAATTAACACAACTTCACATGCATTATATATCAGTTTGTCCAAATACGTTGTAAATTCATTCAATCCATCTGGCCAACATACTTCAGGCCTCCAGCATTTTTCAGATAATAATGTTACAATAACCATTACCACCCGTCTATGCGTTTGTTATCATCTGAGTGAACTTGTAATGTAATGTCTATGTATTTTATTAAAATTGTACATGCGTTTTTTTATCAAATACAAGTTTTAGGTAATTTTATTAAGACCATTATCACACAAAAAATCATTAATAAATGGTAAATTGGTAAACACAAACACTTCTGGTATTTGCACGAAATATACAGTAAGCACCACATATCAGAGATGTTCCTTGTAATCTTGTTTTTCTATCACTCTCATAAATGTGAAATCCTGTATAGGTGGTGTGACAATAGCATTCAATGTTGGGATAATGTTTTAAGGGATGAGCAAGAGAATCTTTGAAAATAAAGTCACCATTGTCATTTCATATAATCAACAACCAATGTGTACCAGGGTGATTGTGGGGACTTGCATTTGCAATTAAAAAGGAGCCTTAAACCAAACTTGGTTGAATATCCTCTGAGGCATGTATACTGTAAATTCAAAAGCAGAGTGAGGGAATTTGTAAGGAAATGCATATAATCTCATTAGTGGCCATTAAATATTTAAATAATTGTAAAGTCTCCAATGTCTAAATTTAACATAGGGCCAAAACAATAAAGATGGTAGATGGCCTAAAATTGGTAAATTACACCAAAATCTGTAAAATATCAAATATCCATTGCCAATTCCAAATTCTCTTTTAACAAAACCATAGCTATCATGGTAAATTGCGTGTATTCTAAACAGTTTTGACCATTTCAAAAATGAGTGTAACCTTGAATTATCTATTCCAATCAATCCTCCATGTGGGTTCATTTGAAAAACCTTTTCAACACCAACATTGTGTATACCATATTTCTGTAATGGAAAGTTTGTAACATGTGCAAACTTTAAATGCAGGTCTTTGGTAGAGTGAATACATCCTTCCACTGCATGAATTTCATCAAGTTGCAACATCTTTCCACAATAGAATGATTCACAAAACACATATCTTATCCTTTTATAACTTTTTGCTGTTTATCAATATAGACTTTGGAATTGGTTTCCCCCAAAACAATAACTTCCATCAATTCAGTTAGTGCGTTTTTAAAATCCAGTGTTAAACGTATATTCGAGCCACTCAATTCAGGATACAAAACCTCACTGTTGGCCTCTGCAATGCTAACCAGATCAAAAACCATAATCACATGTTTGTTATATTTGGTGTATGGTATTCCACTGCCATCATTATTTATCCCCAGAGCATTTATTGATTGATAATATGCCTGCGCATAGTTGTCATCTCTAACTAACATGGGGGTGTATGCAATATTTGATCCTCCACAGGTTATAGTAACTTGACAGAGTCCTCTAAATTTATATGAAAATGGGTTTGTAAACATTGTGCCTGTAAACTGGTGATTTGGAAGAATTGCCAAGGCAATTCTCCTAATGGGTTCATTGGAAAAAACATTTTCTCTAGTAAGTGTGTTCTGACCTGCTGGAATTATAAATGCACATGTAAGAATTCTTGTAAAGTGGTATGTAGCAGGAGTTGTCAATAGCGTTTTTTCAATTGCCAAATGTACACTTTCTTTGACTCTGAGCTTTCTTTGAGTTAGGAAGGCACCTGTAATTTGCATTTTGTAATTGGCATTATCATTTGCAATTAGGGAAAAGTCGTCTTGTGATCTTAAAAGCTTTAGCTGAATATCAACACTGGGTATTAGTAATTTTTCACATTGGAAAAAATCAATTGCAAGAGGGCCATAGAAACTTGTCACCTTGCTTTCTGTGGTTAGTGCTCTACGTCTATACTGACCATCTTTTTCATCACCTTCTTTTATCAGTTTATCAGAGTGTTTCTCATAATAATACCCACTTGGTGTTAGTATTGAAGTCTTGTTGGCTGCACTTTTTGATAGTTCATTAGTAATCATAACTGTATGTGGCCATACCACATCACCTGTGTGTAATAAAACACAATTTGCATATAAACTATAATCACTAAACAATGAATGTAAGGTGTTATTTGTTAAACAAACTTGATCTTGTTTTGTATCATCCATGTCATCCCAAACTAGGTTCCCACCATCACTTTTGCATACAATTTTCACCAATAAACTGAGATGTATACATTGCAAATCAATGTACTCATTTTGCTCTGACCCAAAATAAATTCAATGAGTGGTCCATTAAAACCAGAAGTTGGGAAATATTCCTGTGTACTTCCACCATTAAAGGTTACCAATACCTTATCACATTTGAAAATATCCAAGCAAGAATGAGTGAACATGGTCATGATGGGTATCAAGCTAATATCAAGTGTCAATGTGTACAGCTATTTATACCAAATTCTTAAAAATATCAGTTTTCTTTATGGCGGGTTTCTTTTTTACTATATGTGGACTATGTTTACATTGTTTTTTTGCACTGGAAACTGTGAATTGTTTAATTCCACGTTTTGTTTTAATTGTTTTTGTTATCCTCCCTGGTTCAGAGAAGCCATTACAAGTTTGTTCATGATTCCAACATCATTTATTAAATTGATTCCTGACTGTGTTTTTTGCTACATTGGCAATTCTTTGTTTTAAAACCTTTTTCACATTTTCGCCAGAGACTATGTCATTTAAACCTGAAATTGATTCATCCAAAATCTCATTACCACTATTGCAACACATCTGAGTGTGGTAATTACTCCAAAGCCTTTTTGACAAGTTATTGCTTTAGGGTGTCTACCACTTGCTTTTTCACTATAATATTGCTCCATACTGAATGATTTGACAATTACATGTATAGGTTATTTATACTATTCTATTCTTGTCCATGCATGCTTCCTAATTACTCTAGTCAATTCCCATTGGTAGAATTTTCCTTTAATTATTTCACCACCAGCATCTCTACTATTTGACTTTAATTCATATGTAATGGGGATCATGGGAAACACTTTGTTTATTTTAAAAACCTCCATTTGAAATTGTGGTGAGTAGCCTTTTTGAAATGTATAATCAGATTTTGAAATTCTTACAAGATCACCAAGGTGATACAACATTGGTTGGTAATGCTTATTACTAACAGTAATTAGTTTTCCAACCAGGTGTGGCACATGTTTTTTTCTTACAGAATTTGGAGACATGCCTATTGCACGATTTACTCTGGAATTTAAGACACCAACAATTTGTTGAAGTTTATCTATATATTTATAACCCCTGCTAAAGTGTAGATACTTGAATAGAATTTCATTCAAACTCCTTATTGCTCTTTCCACACACACCACTTTCATGTTTTAATTTGTGCTATATGCTGTTATATTATATATGCTGTTATATTATTTCCATTGCAGAAATTGTTAAACACTCCTTTAAATGCTGTTCCCCAATCAACCCAAATCTTTTTCACATTATGCAAGTTATCAAATTTTTTCAAAGCAGAAAATTTTTTTGACAAATTATAACAAACAAGCAAGTACTTTATCCCTCTATTGTATGATGCTAGATTTTCAACAACTGCCAAATCCATATTCCATAATTCATCAATGCCAAATGCAATAACTGTTGACGTGGGAATTTTCTCACAGCTGACTTGTGTATAGTGTATGTATCATTTGTAGCAAGGAAATTTCTTACATTTTCCAGAGTTATTTTTTTGGAATTTCAATTTAGCTTTGCAATACAACTCATAAGCACCTCCAAAACTAGCAGATGATCTTAACAAAGTGTACAACTAGTGCAAGTGTTTATCCATTACAATTAATTCCAAACCATAAGTTTGTTTCTATTTGTAGCCTCATAAAAGCAATTATTTTTAACCAGTTGTGTGGGGATTGTACCAATACTTTTTAAAATTGCATGCATATGTTGGTTTAGTCTTTTGTTTGGTGTTTGCAGAGTGTTTTTGAATTCAGTAAATGATAATGAGCCAGCACTTGTGTAAATTGCATCATTGTGTAGGAGAGCATTTGTATTTGAATTGTTTAAAATGTTTTTTAATTCATCACCAGTTGTGTTATCCTGTTGACATTGTCATTGTTGAGTGGGTGTTTGAACAGCATTGCATTTTACTTGTATATCATCTTGAACATAGGGGGTTTGTTGTTGTGTGGAATAATGATTACTTGATTTTAGATGGATACTATCACTGTCAATACATTGTTCTTGACAGCAATCTGATGTTAATCTATTGTAATTTTCCAGAGAAATAAGCACCATTTGTATATAATGATTTGAGATTTTAGTGTGTTTATATATTATATATAGTTCATCATAATGCGTAAAAGACTGTAGAAAAATGCTAGTCCATTTGACATTCTTAGAATGGTAATTTTTTCGATTTTGAATGTTTTAATAGTGCAGTCTCCACATACTGACGGTATCTTAGAAATGTAGTCTTTTCATCACCAAGCAGTATAATTCCTTGTTGAATGTTAAAAATGATCCCATATACTAAATTTAAAGTTTGATCATCTCCTAGGAGTTGAATCTTAGACTTTTTCTAGCATCCCATTAGGAATTTGTAAATGATGCGTTCTTGAATCAGTTCCATAGAAAATTTGTCTACCTTAAAGGTTTGTTGAAAGACATAATTCATTTGGAATGTCCTGAGCAAAGTTTATAAACAAATAACCATATGGTTTGCTAACAACCTTTTTATATGCAGCCAACAGTTCACACATAATTCCCATCTGGGTTCCTAAAAGTCTAATCTGTGCTCTGTCAAGCACTGAATTAAACAAAAATATTCCAGAAGCATTTTTCTGAATTAGACTTGAGCAATGTCCCTTTGAAAAAACTGAATGGGTGATTAATACAATGCCACAATTTAAATGCCTACCAGTGATAATGAGATTAGCAAATGCCTCTGATTGTAGCAGCTTTTCACCCATGTCATCAAATATTATTAACATGTTTTGAACACTGTTTTCACCTAGTAAACTTTCTGAAAATTCCTTGAAAAATTCCACATGCTTCATTTTCACTTTAAATTTGCCATAAATATTACATTGGAAGTGACGATAAAAAACAATTGCTTTGGAATATCTATCAAAATAATCTTTATCAATTAATTTCCCAAGTAAGCTTGTTTTTCCTGAATTTGATGGACCACTCAAAATTAAAAACATTTGAGTGTTTTGCAAAGGAACAACATTGAATGTGGGCATGGTTTCTTTATAATGAGAATACTAAAAAGTTTACATTAACTTATACATTTTTTTAAAAAAGCAAACACTTGGTTTTCAAATAATTCACATTTTTTCCCAATATTATATATTTCATGTATTAAATCAATTTTAAGGTGTGCTCTACTTTGGTGTTTTTTTTCAAGTGTTTTATTAGTAAAGAAGGAATTATTTCTCACTCATCAATTAATGTTCTAATTTTTATTATTCAATGAGAGTGTGTGTGACCATTGTATTTTTTACAAATATTTTATAACTGATATTAATTATTTTTAGCAGATGGGATTTGAGAAATGGTGAGTCAACTTCTCATACATTAGAATGTTTTTGATGTGCTGAATTAGCTTTGTGTGTTACTTTGCATCAAGCATAAAAGTCCAGTGCAAATTATCAACAAAATATCACTTAACATGTCAGAGATTGAATGCTGTGCTAATAGCTTTTGGGAGAATTGGCTGAAAACTGCTAATTGATTTTGGATTGAATCATTACATTATGTGTGATGGGAAAAGCAGACATAGAATTACGCCCACTGTTATCTATTACTCTGCCATTCTCTTTGTTACAATTTCACGTCATGTAGTTGGATAAAATGACTAGATGTTGAAGTTGGTTTTAACATTGAATTAAACCTGGTTAACCATTTTCCAAAAAGAACTCAGTATGTAATTTAATTGTTTATTTGGTTAAAACTCTGATAAAATATTTTCACTTCCCAGCATACCTGTTTTTTGGAATAAACAAATTTTATGCATTAATATATATTTGATGATGTATTATCTCTTTACATCATACATGTAAATTATATATATGGTTTTGATTAAAACTAAAATATATACATTTTTTGGTTTACAAATCTATTCACATTTAGTTTTTCTTTTCCCCCATGCACACACTTTTTTGATTAAAACTAAAATATGTACATTTTTTGGTTTATGAATCTATTCACATTTAGGTTTTGTTTTTCCCCACACACACACTTTTTTGATTAAAACTAAAATCTGAATGTTATTTAAAACTTAAATGGTTTTTTTAATTGCTTTTGTTTCATTGTTACAATTGACTTACTATAATTATTTTGATTATAATTTTTTAACTAATGTTGTGAATTACGAATGTAGAATTATTAATAAAACTCAAATTGATTGTAAACGTTTTGCTATTGAATGTGTATCTCACTACACACATTTCAAGTTTATACATTTAGAACAAGAGCATAGTATATCATGGAATTTAGGGGTAGAAAACAATTGAAAAGTGGAACACCATGTGATGCATACAAACATTTAAACATTGCCTATAAATCAAATGATGTTGAACAATGGTGTGTAAGTTGATAAAGATGTATCAATCTGCCAATGTGTACAAAAAGTGAAAAAAACATGGAAAGTTGATGAATGTGTATCAATCACCAAATATGTACAACCTGTAAAAAACATGGAAAGTTGATGAATGTGTATTAGTCTATAAACACATACAAAAGTGAGCAATGTGGAAAATTTGATTTAAAGATGAATCATTCCCCAAATGTGTACACCCACAAAAAAATCAAATAAACCAAAAGAGAGTGTAAAGAAAAGTTAGCCATATAAAAGTTGGTAAAAGATGTAACAATCTGCAAATGTGTATAATTATTTTTGAAAAATGTATATGAGTGTCTATAAATTATATTAATAAATAAGATTGCATGCAGCATTTTTAGGTGGCAAATTTCAGTTTTATACATAACCTGTGTTTTTACTCTTTCAAAAAATGTAGGTTGGTTTTATTATGTATTATGCGTTTAAGTATAGTAAATATGTGATCTCTTTGTTTAATTTCTACATTTAATATTTTCCATGTGTATTAACAAAATAGTGTTGGGATATGCAATGTACATTTAAGCTTTTCAAAATTATGGAAAATATGATAAGCATGGTTTGTCATTGTGTTGTATAGTTTTTACATGTAATGGAAAATTAGTCTAATATTATACATGTATCTGACAAGGGGTTGTAAAATTAGCCAACAATAGAAAATCACAAATGCAATGTAATGAAATTAGTCATATAAAACCAAAAATGTATGTAAACTTAATTGAACATAATATGAATCACTTGTAAGCAAACCCATTTTAAAAAAATCAATTAGTGATAAGTGTCAAATATGCATTAAGGCTTTACCCCAACCGGTCAAAAAGCACTTTGCAAGCTGTCAAAACAAGTAGGTGAGTCAGCACATAACAAGTCTCTGATATTCACTAACTGTCACGTGACATGTGACGTCATAAACTCTTCTGTCATCTCAATTGGTGCTAATGATATTGCTCAAATTTAATTTATGAGGGAAATTGATGACATGGTTATATTGTGATTAACTTTATTTGTAAACAAAGACAGGTAATAATACCATTTACTTTTTCCTCTTTTGCTTATTATTCATTTATGATATGAAATTAATTGCTTAAGTTTGGTGACAATTTAGGAGTGCTTTTTCAAGTACAGGTGACACATATCTCCTGGAGATCATCTCTGATCTTACCAGCCCAAATTGTGGACCAATTAGGTTAGGTATACAGTTCTGTATAAGGTAATAATAAAACTCTTGTTTGAATGTTCAACATGTACATGCACTTATAAATAACAACACTGTGATGATACTATGCCATTGGCTAGCATGAATGTCTGGCAATTACAGACTATTATTTAGTGAGCTGAGAGATAACAATGAAAATGAGATGTTTATTTGTGGCTGTGAGATAGAAATTAATAAGTGAGACAGATAGGGTAGCACTATGCATTCAAGTTGAGCAATTTACTTTTCCTAAATACTTTGCTTTGGCTGGAAGCCATGTGAATTGGTCATCTTGGATTTTACCTAAAAGTATCTATTACTTGGATGAATTACCAATGTTAATAAGTTCTTTTCTCTTTAATTTTTGCTGGAATCAGGGCTATCTGGTATAGCTATTTAAAACCTTATGCAGAGTCAATTAGTTTTCTAGTGTAATTACTATTGCAGCCCATGATTCTACATGGTGACTGTTACAGGATGCTGATGTGATAAGAAGCTATTTTTCTGTTGTTTCTTTTGATGGTTTGGATTTGGTTTAGTTTTTGCTTTGGGGTATGTCATCTGGGATAGTGGTTTCCCCTGACTGCATTTGGATTTCAGAGTAAATTTGCCAATCACTGTGTAACTTACAATTCCACCCATAGAAGAGGGCAATGCAATTTGTAATGTGTTCTGCTTTGTTTGTTGCTACTTGTTAAAGTTCTTTTTGTCTCAGTGTTATATGTTGGATTTATTACCAATACTGTATCCCCTTTTAGGGTTGTTATCTGTGATTTTTATGAGCTGCATGTTTCTTTTGTGTTTGTGGAAGTGCTCCCAACTGTTATTTTGGAAGTTATTATTTTGTTCTTAATTAGTTATGGATTTGAGTCATACAGTTACTTATTCTCCACATTTTGGGACTCCTCCATCTTGGAGTGTCCCCTGTACAAGCAGTGGTAACCCAGACGTTACCCCTTGTACTGTGGGACCATTGCTTGATCTATCATTGGATCTTTGTTTAACTTATCTTTACCTAATTCTCCTACAAAAAACACCCAAAGAATGGATCACAATGCTTCAACTTTCTCTTACTATAATGCCAGTCCAGATTACCATTGGAACTACCACTGGATTCTGAATGCTCAAAATGCTCCACCACCTATTCCTGCACATCCCTACAGTAGTGTAAGCCAACCTACCCCACATTTCAATGCTCAGCAAATGAAAATAAAACATTTGAAAGATGCTTTATCGCAGGAATTAGCATTGAGAATGGAAAGTGAACACCAAATTGAGTCCCTTCAAGCAGAACTTAACACTCAACATGTTGCTTATAAAAAGATGGAAAGGCAGATGTTGGAATCTACATTTGCATTAGAATTAAAAATTCAGGATCTCAAAATTGCTGTTAATGATGCTAACAATCAAGATGAGGTGCAATCACCTAGAAATCATGCTGATGAGTATGTCACCCATGTTATGTTAAATGAAGCCTTAGATGCTCTTGCTGATAGAATCACTAGCCAAGTAGTGTACATGATTCAATTGGTGAATATGAGTCATACTTTAACTACACCTTCTCATTGTGAAGGGAACATGATGATAATTCCTTCAAATTCTGTCTCATCCTTACAACCTCTTTGACTCAACACCCTACTTTCACACAGTCCACTCTCACTCAGATATCCACCCTCACTACTGTAGCCACCCCTCAAAATGGTTATCTCTATGGTGGTACCCACATTTAAAGAGCATGTCAGTGACACAATTCTGATGAACGTAGGACCATCTAGTAGTTGACCACAATATCATCACTCTATTCTCCCTCTTGAGTCAACTGGGCAAGTAAAAGTTTTTACTAAACATTCAGTGTTGCCTAAATTCACTGGACAAATTAATGCAGTGTCTCAATCATTTGACAATTGGTTCTTTTTATTCAAACTTACTATGAAACAGTACAAGAATTCTCAAGAGAGCTCTGTATCCCAGTTCCCACTGTACCTCAGTGGGTTAGCATATAATCAATACATGATGCTTGATCATAATATAAAAACCAATTATCAGTTGTTGGTGGGTTTCTTTGAGGACCATTATCAAGCCCCACATATCAAGCACCAATACAAAACCTTACTTTGCAATGAGGTGATGATATCCGAAATTATATAACTCAAGTTGAGAGGCTGTTCAGGCTTAGTAGTTTATCTGCCAAGTACTCTCACCATGATTTATTTTCATATATTTGTTGAGGGTTTCCCCCTTCTATCAGAAGTCAGCTGGAAGTAAAATGCAACCCAGAAGAAAGTCTACACAAGATTATTAGAAAAGCAATCAGTGTGGTATACTTGATGTATAACTCTAATTGAATTGATAAGAATGCTAATGAATTATCTGGAGTAAGGATAAAGTCTGAGCCAAGTACATCAAAGAAAACAGTCCTTAAGAGAGTTTAATATGGTGTCTTTTTGCTGCTTTTGATGTGGAGATAAAGGCCACTTGAAATCCAACTGTCATGTGAAAATCCAACTAATAGCTGATGGGGAAGGATTTATAGTAGAGGATTCCACATTGTCTGAACCTAATGATGAAAAAGCTTTAATAGATTTGACAGATGATGAAATTACCATATTGCAGAATTTAAATTGAAGGGACCATTGACTCCCTCAAAATGTGCTCAGGATATTCTAGTTATAACTAATTTCATACATAAGAACCTGATTACTGTTGAAATGAATGGACAAATCATTAATGCTACCATCAATACTGGAGCTGCTGCTTCAATCATTAGTGACAAATGTTGTAAAGGTTTGTGTTTAACCCGTGATTCATTGGATTCCTCTTCTGTCAAGCTAATCAATGCTTCAGGAAATCAAATCTCCTTGAAGGGGAGATTGAGAGATGCTTCATTACGAATTCATGCTGAACCATTTAGCATTGACCTCATTGTGATCAATACATCTAATCATAAACTCCTGTATGATCTCATCTTGGGTAATGATTTTTTGGAAAAGAATGAGTGTGTCATCAACTATAAAGCTAATACAATATCCATCAAGAATCAAGAAGCTACAGAGTTAGCAACTATTCTGGAACAAGAGGTGGTGTTTGATTTAATTGAGCCCATTCATTTGGAGTCTAAGCATTGGACCAGAGCAGTGGTATTTTTGAAGAGTGAAATGAATGGAGATGTTATGATTGTCAGACAAAGTGGTAAATATATTAAAGGGATTTCTTTTTCACCTGACCTATGTAAAGTATCCACAGGAAAGATGTATGTGACAATCCTCAATGGATCCAATTTTCCTGTGTGATTTGATATGTCAAAGTTACAAATCATAGGTGTACCAGTTCCAGTTGAGAATGTAGCAACTTCTTGTTTTTCAATATGTACTGTGATTCATGACTTGGAGGAACCATCTGATATAGTTAAGATACCTTCTGTTAATAATGAGACTCACCCACATCTAGAACATCATGAGAAATGATCACTCATTTCTGTCTTACAAAGTAAGCATGAAGTTTTCAATTATGGAACCATAAGTGTAGGACAAGCAATTGGGGAGGAACATACAATCAAAATCAAAAGCAAGAAACCAATTCAGCTGCCTGTGCAGAGAGTATCAGAAAACCTTAAAGCAGAATATGAAAAGATCTTAACCAACCTAATCAAAAATGGAATAATTCAAGGCAGCAATAGTCCCTATGCTGCCCCAACAATTTTTATCAGGCAGGGGGAAAAATACAGGCTTTTTATTGATTTTAGAAAATTAAATGACATTACAGTAAAGGACACATACCCCTTACCACAAATTGAAGATCTTTTATATGATGTGAGTAAGCATAAATTTTTCTCCCATGTGGAATTGTGTAAAGCTTACTGGAGGTGCCAATGCGTCCATCCAATATTTGAAAAATGGACTTCATTACACCTTATGGTTCGTATGAGTGGAAGTATATGGCATTTGGATTGTGTAACTTACCAGCCACTTTTCAGCATTATGTGACCAAGGTGCTGAAAGATAAATCAAACATGCTTGAAGCTGGTATATCAGCATATATCAATGATATACTAGTAGCCAGTACAACCTTTGAAGAACATCTAGAAAAACTAAATCTTACTTTAGAATTAGTACAACAAGCTGGGTTGAAAGTTAATGGAAATAAATGTTCATTGGTTCAGAAGAAAGTTACCTTCTTAGGAAGAGTCATAGAATATGGGAAAATTTCAATAAAAACAAATGCTAAGCAATTTTTGGAGAAAATAGAAACACCTAGAAGTTGAAAAGATGTGCAGAGATTGATGGGCTTCCTAAATTATTACAGAATGTTCATTCCTGACCTAGCTGAGAAGACCAAATCTATTTCAAATTTACTTAAGAAGAATAATGAGTATAAATGGACCTGGAATGAACAGGATGCATTGGAGAAGATCAAAATCAAGCTTAAAAAGATTCCTTCATTAAACACTCCTGATTATAGTAAAACCTTTATTGTTGATTGCAATGCCAGTGCCATTGCTATTAGTGGTGTATTAAGTCAAGAAATAAATTGAGTCAAATGTCTGGTACAATATTTCAGTAGAAAACTTAAAGATCCTGAAAGGAACTATGGAGCCAGAAAGTGTGAGATGTTAGATTTAGTGGAGTCACTGAAGAAATTTCACTACTTTATATTAGGTCAGAAATTCATCATATGTACCAACAACAGTGCTTTGGCCTGGCTTAAAAAATTCTCAGGAGATAAATCCAATAAAGTGGCCAGATGGATAGAATATTTAAATGATTTCTCTTTTTTGATCAAACATTGTCCTGGTCATTTACACTTAAATGCTGCCTATTGGACAGCACTGCCCAGCTACAAAAGGGATTTAAAGAGACCAGAAGGAGAGAAAGTACCATTCAGATTTATTCCACATATTGAGTATGAACTAATCCCCTAGATTAATGCAATCATAATGGGGAGGAAATTCTACAAATTTTGATACATGAAGAAATCTCTGAGGAAGAAATCATCAAAAAACAGCAAAGTGATCAAGTATTATCCAACATTATGAATTGTATGAAGGATCCATTTTTCCCCCCTTCCTCTGATAGCAACTCATTATTACAACTGATACAATTGGAACCCAACAGATAAAGGATTACTGTATGCTAAAAGTCACTGTAATAACAGACTTGCCATTCCAGAGTACTTTTGAAGAGATCTAGTAAGACGAGTACATGAAAAGGGGCATTTAGGAATAATCCAAACAGAGAAAACTTTTAATTTGCAATATGTTACCATTGGAATCAGGGCTGCTGTTATGGATATCATTGATAAATGCAAGCAATGTCTCTTGAATAATGCTAGCCATTTTCCAGAGCAGAGAGCTGAGTTAGAATGTCATGCTGCAGCCAGTCCCAATGAAATAATCCATATGGATTTAGAACAGTTGTCTTGAGATGATGAAGGTTTTCAGTACCTCTTGGTGATAGTGGATCATTTCACAAAATATGCTCGAATTATTCTGTTGGACAGTACAAGTGCAGAAAAAATAGCTGAAAAAGTAGTTAAGGAGTGGATTTTGAAATATGGTCCCATGTCTAAACTCATCTCTGACCACAGTCCACAGTTCAAAAATAATCAGATGAAAGCCTTAATGCATGAGTTAGAAATAATTCATGAATTCACTACTGCTTATCCCCCTCAAGCTAATGGCTTGGTAGAATGATTAAACAGAACTTTGATAAAACTGATTTGAGTAGCTTTCTCTCAGGCTGCAGTGAGAAATTGGAGATGTGTAATTGAATGTATCAAGTTTTTTTATAATACAGAGGTGCATTCCACAACCAGTGTAAATCCTTTTAAAGCTATGTTTGGTCAGGAAGCATTAACTTCCTTATCTATGATGTTTCCAAATTACTCAGAAACCAGTTTTGACAGATATGTAGATCAATTGATGCAAGATATGCAGCAGGTTCATCTGATGACTTGTCATAACAAAAATCAATCAAGTATACATCAGAAGAGAACATTTAACAAAAAATTATATTGTAGAGTCACTCAGGGCAATTTTGTGAAATCTTATCAAGCATTTACTTTAATTTTTGTATTTATGTCAGTGTGATGTCACATTTATAATTTTGATCTTAATTTGCTATTACTAGTTGTTGTCCCCTTGATGGTGCTGATTTGTATTGCTCAAATTGAATTTGCAAGGGAAATGAATTGTCTAGCATGATTAAACTATGTTAACAATTCAGTGTAAACAAAGGCAGGTAATGAACTCATTTTTGTATAAAACTGAGAGAACATGTAGAAAAAGGTTAATAGATTTTATCTAGCTTCAACTACTGTTTTACCTTCATATTTACCTTTTATTATTTTTTGATATGAAAATAATTGCTTAAGTTAGGCAACTATTTGGGAGTGCTTTCTCAAGTATAGAGCAACATGTAGCTCCTGGAGGTCTCTCAGATTATCCAACCCAAATTGTGGACAATTTAGGTTATGTATATGGTTAGGTATAGGGTAATAATAAACCTCTCATTCAAAGTTCAACATGTACATGCACTTATAAATTACAACACTGTGATGATACTATGCTGTTGGCTAATGTGAATGTCTAGTAATTACAGACTATTAACTAGTGAGATGAGAGATAACAATGAAAATGAGATGCTTTATTTTTCAACATGAGATAGAAATTAAAAGTGAGACAAATAGGGTAGCACCAGTCACTCAGGTTAAGCACTTTACTTCATTCTGGTTACCTAAAGCAACTACTTACTTAGATGAATTACCAATGTTATATCTATAAGTTCTTTGCTATTCTAACTTCTGGAATCAGGGCTGCTTTTGTATGAACACTACATGAAACCTTCTGCAGAATCAATTAGTTTTCTGCCAGCCCATGATTCTACAATATGGTGAGCCTCACAAATGAGGCAACAAAGTTTTTGCATATTTACCTCATGTCACCCCTTCAAAGCAATGTTTGGCCATGAGGCTACAACTTCTCTAACCATAATGTTCCAAAATTACACAGACAAAAGCACAGAACTCTATGTCAATTGATTAATGCAAGACATGCAACAAATCCACCTAACCATCTGCCACAACACTAATCAATCCAGTATATGGCAGAAAAAGACATTCAACAAGAAAATATATAGGGAATCACACAAATGTGGTGATCAAGTTTTTGCTTATCTCTCCTGAATAACCACAGATAGCAGTCAAGTCTGCAAGTTAGCTAATGATTGGCAAGGCCCATTCACTATTGAGAAAGTGCTTGACCATAGCACTTACACATTAAACAATGGAAAAACAGTACACTTCCAGAGGCTAAAAAGAGTCATAAAGGATATTGAGCAAGTACTTATCAATGATAATAATGAATTTACATTGATTGACAATGGTATCAATGTGTTTGAGACTTATGATAATTTAACTGATTTCACTGAAGATGATTTTAGTGATACCAAATTTGAATCTGAAAGTGAGATTATTCTGAGTAATGATAGTCAAAGTATATTGCCTTCAAGGCGTGTGAGAGAAAATCACCCTAATGATCAAAACATTTGGGACCTTAACCTTATAAATCTGTTTAAGAATGATCCCAATAGGGAAGAACAAATGAGAGTCACTCCAACCTGTCAAAGAGTGAGAAGGAGAATGGAGGGTAGCAGAGATGATAACAAAACCTCATCTAGGTGTGGGAGAAACATATCTCCACTTGACAAGGTGTGTGAAAACAAAAGAGGACGACATGGTGGTTCTGAGGAGATACCTATTCTGTGTGGGCGACACATAGCTCCACAATTAGATGAGGAGACAGAAAATACCACCCTGTCCTCATCTTG
Organism: Hofstenia miamia; assembly: GCA_900660155.1. Classification (NCBI taxonomy): domain Eukaryota; kingdom Metazoa; phylum Xenacoelomorpha; order Acoela; family Hofsteniidae; genus Hofstenia; species Hofstenia miamia. Next base: position 1,241,446 of record CABFPE010000062.1, on the reverse strand, counting down.
TCACTATGTGGGGAGACACATATTTCCACATGTGTGAACAGAGCTGGTGAAAAAACAAAATCAAACCTTTAAAACTCAAATTAGTCATACCCCCTTTAGTGCTGTACAACCTGTAAATACCCCCCAATAAGTGATTCAATAGCCCCTCAACCTTGATTAGTACTTCAACAGCTGCATCAACAGTCCACTCTAAGAAGACAGAAGAGAGAAGAAACAAAATGTCTAAAGTAGGAGAAGATACCCTTCACCCATATTTTATTCCACCACACTGAGCAGTCCACCATATTCATGATAATATCTCTGAAGAAATTCAAAACAAGTTACAGTGGACCTACAATACACAGACTCTAAATTGTTCCATCAACATAATACCTTTTGTAATTGATGCTGACAGACACCCAAAGATTAATACCATAATCTGTTACAACTCAAAAATGCTTGAAGTAATCAGTCATCTATATTGGCAAAATACTGTACACACATGTTTTGACAAAGACTTTACAATTTACAATCTTTGCCTGTTTCTGAACAATGGTAGCACAATCAGTAGTTTCTAATGCATTAATATAGATTTTCCTAACCTATTATCTATTTTTTCAGAGTTAACAAAGTACAAGATGAGTGAATAATGGAACAAATAGAAATAGCTTATCACATTGTGAAAGTTGAAAAAATAAGACTTGTGATGGTTCTCAGGGATGAATATGAAAATAGCATTCCTGAAGAAATAGTGAATTTTCATTTTTGAATGGAAAACTTCATCATTTTATACCATTCAATCTATCATCTGATATCAATGTATCACACCAACATCATATCTGTAACAAAATTATTATTCACAGTTCTTATGTTATGCAAGAAAATCCTGTCACATTAAATGGCAGTAGATCAGAAGTTGATCATAGATACTATACTTCAAGCACAAACACTGGAATTGACAAATGTTAACACCCCCTTGTTACATACTGTAACAGATATGAGAGTAAGTTTTGCTTTTGTTCAAAGTACACACACATTAAAAGAAATCCAAGAAATCTGGACAGAGATCAAAGCCAACAAAAACCTGAGTCCAATTGGCCCAAACTAAATATAAAGAGCCTGGCTTCACAATACCATTGATCAGTTGAATGATTATTAAGAAAAGTGAAATTCTCATATGACACCCAAGATAGAAAAAACTTTAAACTACAGTTATTTGCAGAACAGAACGTCCCTGGTATATATGCAAGAGGAACAATCTGGATTATTGCCATCTATCTAATGAGAGACCCACAGATACCACTCCTGATGAACAAAGAGAAATGAACAAATATTGCACAAAATAGTTGTCTGTCCACTAACCTGGAAGGTAAAAAACTGGCTGTTATACAAGTGTGCACCTCCATCCTCACCTGGAAAAACAATGAAAGCCATGGATAAATACGAAAAATATTATGCCTGACTGGTGGGGGCAATTAGTACAACTGGGAAAATGTCAATCATTCTGATTAGCAATAGATTAGGGATTTGTCCATCAGACATCAATATTTTCTCAGACACAATGGAGAAGTATATGTGGGGCTCAACAGTAGAGACTAAATTTGCAATATTCCATTCTGATAATGCCCCTCTAAGTACCAAACAATTAATTGAAAGAAAATTGGGATCCACACAAACATTCTTGGAGCACTTAGAAATTTGTGAAGTATTGGCTAGGAATGAAATTTTCGTTGGGCTGTATTGAATTTCTTACCCAGAATGTGGGTATGGGAAGTTTGCAGAATCAGCAAGACATGTTAAGAGAGAAGGAAAAATTGTACCAATTACAATGTTTGAACAAATAATGAGGACACCTGAGCATTTTAATCAAGAAGAGGAATTACTTGCCACTTCATCAGTTCAATTGTCACCTCAAATACAGGAACTCATTGAAAAAGTCAATTTAGAGAAGTTTGGTGGACTAGTACCTTTGCCTAAGCCTACTACACAGTGGTATATCACAGAAAATGAAAGAATATTGATGATTGAGTATGATGAGTCAGATTTTGTTGAGGATCTCACCATTCAAAACAGGGTACTAGTTGATAATGATGAAAAAGATATACTTGGGATGATGAAATGGTGTATGATGGAAATGTTCACTAAAGAGGATTTAGTCATTCTACAGTCCTCAGGGTGACAAGTAGCTCTGGGTGTATAATGCACCATCACCAGAGTCAAGATATCCAGGAAACAGATTGAAGAGTTGTGGCCTCATGGTTTACAAAATAAGTTCTGGGAGACATTAAAGACTGCACAGATAAATTATCCTGTGACAATTGGAACAGTTAGTCTCATGAAAAAATCTGGGTTCAATGAGTTAGAGAACAACATACAGAAGGAAAACTTATTATGCAGCCCTCCTCCATGCATAGAAACCCCACTGATTCAACCTAAATGGGGAGTAAAGAAAAACAAAAAGAAAATCACTGCATATCTTCCTGATAAATTTAATTTTGTCAGCAATCTTTCAGAAGTAAATAAGTTAAGTAGAACTGACTAGTATTGATCTGTACATGACAAGTTGCTGACAGGCAATAACAAGGAGAGAGTCTTTGTCAACAGAAAACTGACATCCACTAGCATTTACAGAAGATATGAAACACTATAATTAACACAGGCCCTCATGTTCTAATCTTGTTTCAAGCATTTGGAGATCTCATGTGGATCAATAACATGGAGAACATAACAAGATACTATGACATCACTAAAAGAATTGAAATAATCACTATGCTCAGTGCTGAGGTATCAGATCCTGATGATATGACCCTAAATCAGGTGCAAGAATTTTGCTCACTCTTTGTTGACGATGCTACTCAAATTGGGTCATTACAAGAAGTGTTTGAACATTTTTATCCAGAGACAACAATTAAAGCAGAGGATGTGCACATGTCTGATATGGACACAATGATGACATTGATGGTTGCACTGAAAGGATTTCATTTATATGCAAGATTTTACAACACATTTACTTGCTGGCTGAATAATCTGAGAAAGAATTGTCCCATTAATGATAGGCTGTCTGCTTTGCAATTCTTTAAGCTCAAAGACAAAGTTGTTACCCAGAGGGAAGTATTAATGCAACTCACTGAGGAGCCCCAGTATGCTGAAGTAGAAGAATGGGAGGGAGTGTTAGCTATTGAAATGATCAATGCCACTCAGAAGACAGCCTCTGGTCCTACCCTCCACCTACTAACACAAAATTAATTTGAGCAAGGGGGCGTGTAGAGTCACTTAGGGAATTTTTCATGGTTATTATTTTTAATTTTTATTGTATTGACGTCAGTATGACGTAATTCTTTATTTTCGAGCTTGGTTATATGAAAGCTATTTTTATGTCCCCTTGATTGGTGCTAATGATATTGCTCAAATTTAATTTACAAGGGAAATCAATGACATGGTTATATTGTGATTAACTTTAGTTGTAAATAACAAAGACAGGTAATAATTTGAATTGTATAAATTGAGAAACAATGTTGAAAAAGATTAATAGAATTTGTCTAGCCTCAGTTACCATTTACTTTTTCCTCTTTTGCTTACTATTCATTTTTGATATGAAAATAATTGCTTAAGTTTGGTGACAATTTAGGAGTGCTTTTTCAAGTACAGGTGACACATATCTCCTGGAGATCATCTCTGATCTTACCAGCCCAAATTGTGGACCAATTAGGTTAGGTATACAGTTCTGTATAAGGTAATAATAAAACTCTTGTTTGAATGTTCAACATGTACATGCACTTATAAATAACAACACTGTGATGATACTATGCCATTGGCTAGCATGAATGTCTGGCAATTACAGACTATTATTTAGTGAGCTGAAAGATAACAATGGTATAGCAATTTAAAACCTTCTGCAGAGTCAATTAGTTTTCTAGTGTAATTACTATTGCAGCCTGCAATTCTACTTTATATATCTATATAACTGAAATATATAATCACTGCTTGAAACTCAATATATGGTTTTAAATATTGAATTTGAAAAGTCAATTTTATAATATTGTTTTTGCAGTGTGACAATATTTAAGTTCAGGGTTTTTGAGTACTTGGCATGTAAAAAGTCAAACTTAAATGAAATCATGAATGCTTAAATCTTAATTCAAAAAATTCACTTCAGAATATTGCAAAGACCAGCTATTTTAATTTTAGGTTATTTATTAAGTGCAAATACATATTTTTTAGCTTTTATAATTTAGAAATATTATAAAATGAAGATTTTACCTTAAAAACTTGGAATTTCAAAAACTTGATTGAAATCTTTGAAAAAAAACTTGCAGTAAAAACATAGGAACTCAAACTCTGACCCCCATGGGGCCATTCAAAATTTGAGGGGCCATAGCTTCCATTGGCCGCCACTTCATGACGCCACTGATGATAAGTATAGTAGTTCTAAGTCTTTTTGTGAGCAATGCATAAATATTTATAATAGTATAATTTGCTAAGGCAAATAGAATAACAGATGCAAAATATTGATATGAATTAAAAATTGTGTGATTTTATCACAAAGTATTCAGAAAAATAGTCTATTTTGGTTTCAAACACTTTGAAATGAACAATATATAACTACAATTTCATTGAAATTGTGTTTACAATGATCTCGTCTTTTTGTTGACGTGTACATAACTGACATGATGCATGTTAATAATTACGAACATATCTTGTAAGAATAACTTTACTAATTTGTACTAATAACTTTAAGACTTTATATTTTACGAAAATAAATTCTACGAATTCATAAAGCATTTATAATTTTAATATTGATTACTACAACATATAAATTTAAAATGAAAAAGAACCCACGCTATAAACATGTTTTGAAATTTCATAAAGAATATTTAAAGGTTTAAGAGTTTAAGAATAAATATTATAGAATTACGAAGAATATTTTTCACAAAAGGTTTTAGATGTATTGCATTAATTACAAGACTGTATAGTTAGTATTAGACTGTGCTCTTCGATCACGACCGGATGCTGCCAATATATATATATATATATATATATATATATATATGTATATATGTATGGCGAAGGTATAGAATAGGGTGCACGCGGATAAAATAAACACTAATACAAGGTAAAAACAATGTGAAATGCAATAACATACGTAAAAAGTTTAAAAAATAATGTATATAGACCAATAACTTTGCATAATTAACCAAATTCGTAGCACGCGGTGCATATTTAAGAACAATACCACAAAAATTTGAAATAATTAACTATTATTAGACAAATTACACATTCTAAAAGTATATTTTTGCAAATCTATATATGTTTAGTTTAAATCAAGTCCCTACCTCACGTGAAATTTCCAATTCCTTTTTGATAAAAATATAAATATATTAATTTCGATTACTCAATGTGTTTTACTCGTATTATTATTATAACAACTAATATATTTTAAACATTGCACCCAATTATCGCCGGTAGTCCTTGCACATGTTTTGCAAGTATTGACCTTTTCTACAGCATTTTTCAATTCTGATGTATACATGTATACTATTAAGAATACATAAAAGACGCAAGTTATTTCATGTTAATAAAATTTCCTCTAGATCGTTATAAAAAATCTTTAATTCCTTAAACCAGGTAAAAACTTTGATTAATATCTGGAAAATAAGTGTCATTTTGAAATTTACTTCCATTTAAAATGCAGTATATCAGATATAAAGTGCTTACTTACTGATGTGGTAAATACTGCTTTCGAAATAATTGAGTGGCAGAAAATAGCAAAAAAAGGCCTACACTTTTATATATTTACACATGTGATGGGAGATTAAAGCAGATTCTAGTATATTACTTCGAATAATCAAAATGCTTGGAAAATAAAATCTCATCTCATTGTTCGCTTTAAGTTAAATGACTAAGTTTACTCAAAAAGAAATTGCTTTGAAATAAAATATTTTTTTTTCAACAAAACAGATTTCTAAAATATCACACGTGCAAAAATTTTTTTCCGCTTTAAGAAGTTTCTTGTGGTGCCCTTGATTTCCCACATTATTTAACGCAACGGCTAACTCGGAATTGAATCAATTTCTTTAGGCTATTGCTTTGTGATGAAAATGTTAATTATAACCGAACAACCAATAGATTTTAATTTCAAAGTGAGATACTTCATTAAATCTACTAAGAAATTATGATTTGTTGAGTAAAACATAATTGAGGAATGCGTTAAATGACAAAATTGTCAAATCGATTGCTTTAGAATAGATGAACTACATACTGTTACGTGCAAAAAAAATGGAAATGATCCGGCTTTTGATCATTGCTTTATGAGGAATCCGTTAAGCGACACTATATAAGCAAAGATTCAAACGGAAACTAGAAAAAGCGATTTCTCGTTTTGAATCAATTTGCACAAAATGCGTTCTTGCACTACATGCTTTAATTATAAAAGGCCCTATGTTGAGTCCCATATACATGTTCAATAAGTATGAAAATATATAACTTTATACGTTATACGTAATGCATATAACATTTTGAGTAAATTTATTTATATTTTCAATAACAATTGCATATCGACAGACCCACCGATACTGTACATCCCCACTATTCAAAATATGTTTATAACAATATTAGCGAAATGTATATTTATGCATTAAAAATTTATACAACGCGGTCATGCTAGCTATAAATTCGGTACTAGTCGGTAAATAAAAGGTGAAATAAATACTAATTGAGAGAACGAATTCTCTGAAAGTTCCAATTTATTTAAAAATCAAGTAAGAAACACTTGAATTACACTAAAAAATGTATAGATTTACATAAATGTACATCTATATCCTGTATTTGGGTTTATAATAGATAAAAAAATTATGAATTCCCAGTTTTCTGTGCTATTCTCGTTAAATATGTACCGCGTGCTAACGCGTGTTATCGCGTACTACGACTTTGGTTAATTATGCAAAGTTATTGGTCTATTTACATTATTTTTTTACGTATGTTATTGCATTTTCATCGTTTTTACCTTGTATCAGTGTTTATTTTATCCGCGTGTTCCGCGTGCAGTCTATTCTATACCTTCGCCTGTATATGTATATATATATATATATATATATACCTCAAAATAAAATTTCTAAAGAGGGGACGCTGTCCATACACCTACCTCATATACCATGCAATGTGCATGATATGGTTGGGCACATAAGTGAACAAACCAAAACGGCAGAACATACACAACTTTGTATTTCAATAGACTGGCATCAACCAGGATCTATACTGCACTCATATGCATGACATGTAAATTATAATTATCGACGAGTCAACATCTTTGTCTCAAAAGGCTTGCCTTGTGACATACATTTGTCCAAATATTAATCAGGAACCGCACAACATTTTTCTCCGCATTCGCGAACTGGAATCACAAGACTCAGAAGGTGTGCTCAAATGCCTATTACAAATTCTGAACGACAATAGGTTTTCTGAAGACTATTTGCAAAAACATTTTCTATGTTTTGCAAGCGATGGCGTGTCAGTCCTGATGAGTAAAAAAAGTGGAGTTGGTGTGAAATTGCAGAAAATGTTTCCCTAGATAATTCTGTGGCACTGTCTAAACCATCGTCTTGAGCTGGCGATTCATGATGCAGTGAAGTCTGTGAATGGAATTTACAGGATCCAAACTATGTTTGAGAAAATGCATTCACTTTTCTCCTGTTCACCAAAACTACAGTGTCTCATGCAAAAAATTTCAAAAACATTGGATAAAGAGTTTCGGAAAATTGGAAGAATATTTACTGTCAGGTGGGTAGCATCATCTGCTAAAGCAGTGAATGCTTTCTAGAATTACTATGGAGCTTTGTGCGAATTGTATAGAAGCTGTCGACAGATACTACAGTAAAAGCGTATAAAGGGATGTTTGATAAACTCACAACAACCCAATTTGTTGAAGTTGTGGCTGTTTTGAAAGACTGTCTTTCACAGTTGAAACTGCTTTCTGAAGCGCTTCAGAAAAGAATTATGACAATGGACCAAGCTTACCAGCATTTTCAATGGGCTATGGGCGGACTTTCTCAAATTAAAGCAGCGGTTTCAAATGGTGGTTACAAATTTGCTAATGTAGCAATGTGCCAGCATTGAAAGGAGTTAGTCTTCACCAATACCATTCATGTGGTTATGAGGGCTTCAATCACAAACAATTCTTGCAAGCGCTCATGGACAACATGTCGCAGCGATTCTTATGTGAAGATAACGCGGGCGTACTGAAAGAGCTATCTGTTCTGGATAGCTCCAAGTTGCCAGGCAAGTCATCTCCATGGCTGGAGGGAGAAGACTGTAGAAAACCTGTGCGCGCGGTTTGGTTTGGATTCATCTGGAATGAAACCTGCGTTTAGGGAATATTACGCGAATGCAAACATTATTCCAACAAAAATTCAAACATTTTGTCAAGAAATTATAAATATTATTCCAATTTCATCTGCTGGGGCTGAAGGTGGGTTTTCAAGGATGAACATAATTTTAAATGAACGGCGCAGCTGCATGGATATACCAAACCTTTCTTCATTGATGTTTATCAGCATTAATGGTCCGCCTCCATCGCTGTGGAATGCAGATGACTCCATAACCAACTAGCTCGTTAACCATCGTTCAGCCATAGAGTCACAGTCCCGCAAGCGCCCTCCACAACAACCTCAAAACTAAATACTGTGCAAGCTTTCTTTACATGAATTGAACATGTATATTGTGTTTTTATAATTGCCTTTTTGCGGGTTGCCACTTAAACTACTAACATAACTTTGCGATTATCATAGGTTGCTGCTAATTGGCTAATTATAAATATGCCTTATTGGAAGTTCACAGTTTCTCAAATCTAAACGTTTAATTGAAATCAGAAAACTTTAGCCTTCGTTGAAATATCGTGAAATTGATATTGATATTGTTATCGAAATATATTGATTCAATAACGTGAAAATCGTACTTGCTGAAATTTGAACGACTAGCTCTTTTATATTTTGAGATAGCTACCCTAAAATTGATTTATTTGTTCCAATTATTTGCCATTAGAAATTTGAATCATGAATTCTTAAAATTTTGATTGATATTTAGTCAATAATCAACTCATAAAGTATGCCTCATGCATAACTGGCCTCATATATAATCTACACACATATTATTCGTTGTCTTTAAAAACTGATCAGATTTCAGGGGGTCATATGTGTGGCTAAAAAAAAGTCCCTCAACTTGCGTCCCCCACCTCAGAAATTAGCACTACAGCCCTGATATATATATATATATAT
>CABFPE010000062.1:1154171-1216741 GCA_900660155.1 Hofstenia miamia | reverse complement strand
TGTAGCATTGGCAGATACTGGTTCCCAGTATCGGCCAGCTTACTCGTTTTTCGTGTTTACTAGTTTGCTAGTTATTTGTACATATTGTTAACATGAAGTGTATATAAGACACCTAAGTATTTGTAAATAGAGAAATAGTTAGTCGCGTTCTCTTTACCAGCGGACTTCCGTGCACCCTAGCCCTGTCCCAATATATATATATATATATATATATATATATATAATTGCATTTAATAGACATCACCAAGAAAAATGCAAAACATTACGAATTCCAAAACTTATAAACATAAAACTATATTTAAGATTTAATATTACTTAATACACTGTGTTGTTATATATTTCGAAAATGCTCTTGATTAGATCCTCTTAGTGATGTATGCTTCAACAAATTTTCTGATATGATGTTGTGTAAAATGATTGTAGTTATGCAAACTTGAATGTTTAAAATTTTCATTTTGATGGTCAATAAAGCCAATTATTTTCGCACCTCACATTCATTTGTTTGTGTGTGCATTATTTAAGATAAATTCAATTGTATACGGACTTTGTAAGCAGCTGCTTTCCAATTTAGAGTCTAAGTTCGTATGTGTGTACACACGTTATTAACATTTAAATATCTAAAGCTCTTCTACAAAATATTTATTTACACAAATCGAGTTATTTGTAATTACTTTATTCCCACTAGATGGCTTCACTTATCAATTCAATACTTCATATTTTTCAAAACACTTAAAATAACGTTTCTAAAATTGGTTTCATGTCGTCTAAGTGCTTGTACGAGTGAATTGCTGATATAAAGCGTTGACTTATCCTTAAAGACAAACCCACGCAAAGCTCACACATGTTTCTCTCATAAGCAATAGTTTTATGTAAATTTTCTAAAGAAAAGATAGTGTGTTTTTAATGCTAATATGGAGTAACGATTATGTTGTAACTTATTGTAAATTCAGTTAGAAATTAATCAGGTAAATCTATTGGTAGTCGATGTCAATATTGAGTGTCCTTATCACCTTAAAAGTTATATATTTTAAGATACTTACTTCTCTAACTGTTTGTCATTTTTATAAATTGTATTCTCTGTTTTGGAATTTTTAAAATTTTTAATTCTCCATTACAGTACAACTTTATGTGAATGTTCATTTTAATTGGAACGATTTTCATCTTGCTTTCAATTCTCTATACCTAAGCAATTTGAACAAATCAAGTTGATTATTGGAGATGAGTGTTGTAGGCGAAGTAATTCGTTAACTTTATTGAGAAATGCACTTTCCTCGAGCACTGTTTTGGTAAAATCCGCTTTGATTCAGTCTCAAGTAGACTCGACTATATTCGAATTCATGCAGGCAATCAACGATATTTTATTTTCTTTTTTCCTTATTCTATTTTGTGACCTTTTACTTTTTTATGCGATGTAACGTATTTAGATTTCAACACCACTAAAGTAATACACATTCACTAATGTATTTGATTTCCCTCTTTATGAAACAGAAATCAGCATAATCAGAATTATGCTACGAATGTGTGATTCTGTGCAAATGAATTCATTGTAATTAAAAATTCGATATTTCAACAAGTACTTGGCTCTCAATTCTGGCTCAGGGTAACCGGGCATACTATGGTTTAAATTAAATGATAGTAATAGACTCAAAACCTTCAAATAATCTTTAATAATAAATTTTACATTTAAAAGTTAAGTATTAAGCATTTTTGTCTGTACCTTCTTTGTGGAATATGTGGAAATGAAATACATGGAGTCTTTGCGATATTTTGTTGAATTTAACAACCATTTCATTAATTCATGGCCACTAATTTTTTGTTGTTGATTGTGATTCGTACGTAATGCCAATAGCTTAGAGATAAAACTATTATTAACTTATGTTGTGATGTAAACTTACAATTATCTTGGATTTTTATATTTGGAAAGTTGCGTGTACATGGAATTGACTAGATCGTTGGTTGAGTTTGATCGGTATGGGCAAATTGATTAAATAAGAGACCGTTAAGAAAAACTAATTTACATACAGTTTTTCCTTAAGTTTGTTCAAATTCAACTAAATAGGGCTTGGAAAGTCGAAATTTACCATTACATTTGTTATTATTCATTTGTAAGTTGATTTTTGTTTGGGCATCGAAAATGTTTTGCGTAATTTTAATTGTAAATGTGAATAAGGATTTAAATGAAACATGTCATATTCTAGATCCATCCATAAGTAAATTGCTTTATTCGAGAACTATAATTCAATTGCATAAATTTCTAGTTTAATTTTACGATGAATATATTTCAATAAGATTACGGATATTTTTCTTTGAAGTTCCACGTTTCTGCAGAAAATTATAATACAATTCTGTTTGAATTTTACCGACAGCCTTATGAAAACCTTGAATTTAAGAATAGATTTCTGAATTGATAAATTCTTTATTTGTTGCAGAGACATTTAACATTTCAAGCAGCATTGGTACTTTATGTTTGGTTATTTTTATTAAATATTTTAATTTACCTTAAACTGTCCATGTTCATTGTGAAGAATAAACCTCTTTACGAATTTTCAAGCAATATTTTCGAAGCCTATTATGAGATTTGAAGATCCTGAGGTATGGAAACAACTACTGGTGAACGTGCACGAACTTAAAGCTGAAAAGTTGTACAAAAGTGTAATTGCTGTGACTGAAGCACATAAAAATAGTAATATTTTTCTTTGAAATTTTTTTAAAAAAAATTGAATTTTCACTATTTCTATTGTTTAGAAAATCAGGAGTTAGAAAGCCCATAAGATAAACAAGTATTCTTAGCAGTTCCTTTTTATGTAGGCAACTCACCCACGCCTATTGAGACATCCATGCGTAAAGTTACAAAAGGTGGCACCGAAGGTGCTTCCAGGAAACCATTAACAATTTAAAAATTTGTGTATAGGTTAAGGTTAAACTAGGATAGTTTTGATTTTAAGCTATCATTCGATAGGCCTTTCTGAAGCAATTTGTTAACATTGATTATAATCATGGATAATATTGGATATCTAAAGTGTTTCATTCAGTAACAATTTGGTAGTTTTAAATTCAAAACAATTTTTTAAGTATTCCTCCTACATAGCCATTTGACACCGCACGTATGGAAATAGTAACATCGTTAGCATATGTTTGCAAATTTTTCATAGAACTAAACAGCTAACGCATTCATATAAGTTTGTGAAAGTGTGTTACTTTAAATTATGTAAACCATTTCATTTGAATTGTCTTGCTCTCTATCGGGAGGTTTTTAATTCTTAACCCTATTACGACGGGATTTTTCACATTTGAAGCACCCTTTATTATAAATCAATACTGTTCATTATCAACCTGTGAAACTTGGTAGGACTATAGCTTTCATATAGCTGAGAACAAAAAAGTTGATATTTTGGTGCTCTAATTTCATATGGGGTGCTGACGTCAGGAAATTGACCCTAGTAGCAAAAAATTTGAAAAATATAATAAACTTTTGGCAGGTCATAGCTGGCATATAGCTAATTTCAAAAATATACATTGTATACCTAATTTACATGTGATTATAAACAAACTATTACAGAACTTATCCATCGTAGGATTAAATTATTAAAATATTGGTTTTATGAAATAAAATGAATATAGCTTTATAAATAATCATATAATTAATACCACTTCAGGAGTATTTCATAGTTACATGTGTGATAAGCAGAAAGGAAAAATCAAATCGTTTCACAGGATATGAAGTTGTAAGGATTAAAACTGATTTTAAAGTTCGTTCAAACCATTCTAAATTCCCAAAATGTTCACAATGATATTTTACTATTTGTTATTTTTGGTTGAGTTTTGCTCCAAAAAAGTCGGTTTGCAAACATTTTAAGGACATCTGTTCGCATTGTATATTTTAATTAATCCATTCCTTCAATTTTGATTAAAATAAATTTTGATTGCCTGAAAATTTTGTGCAAATCATAATGTTCGATGAATGCATTCTTTCGGAAAAAGGAGCAATTTTGATTATTTTCAAACAGGATATGATTTTTTTATCATTTCTCAAGTAAAAATTGTGTATTATAATTACCACTTGTTAGAAAAACGACATCACGTATTCTACTTTTGCTTAACAAATTTTCGTCTAAACACTTCTACCTCTAAATTAGCTTGCGAAAATATTTATTAAATTTTCAAATAGACAGTCTAGTTCTAATATTTGCTTATAAATATTTGATAACACCGTGATTCGCAGGTGTAACAGCCCATTAACATAATTCCCTCTTTGTCTTTCTAATATGGCTGCGTGTCAAATTCGAGCAATTAACAGGGCCAGGTGCATAATGTAGGATGGGTTACATTAAATATTAATTCTTCACTTGCTACTTTTGGCCGTCCATTCTTTTAAAACATGCAATGTCTGCTATTTACGACAGAGAAATTAATTATTAACAGTCCACCTTCAATTGGTAATTTGTGCTTAACGTCCGCAATCACTTCTTTATAAATATTTAATTAAATAAATTGTATTCATGGGTTTTGGGTGTACTGTTACAATTGATTTTTGGTAACCAATTGCAATGTTTTCTGTGACACAAAATTGTACTAGATACATTTCCGTACAACTTTATTCATCATTGTGTTAATTATTTTGATATTATTTTAATTAGTAGCTATTGGCACAGGAAATAATTTTAATTTGACTCGCAGAGATCTTAGTGTAATTAAATGACACAATTTCATTCTGCTATTTTTACATCAAAAACTAATTTTTCTTGAAGACTTAATTGAAAACGTATTTGTAAAATCTTCTAAAAAGCAAAATTTATTTACACCTTTTTAATTTGTATAAGTAATTTTTTTCTATATACAAGCGCAACTGTTGAATAACAGGCCGCAGAACCAATGCAAATGTAAAAAAACATTGGAAGATAACAACTATATTTTTATAAACATTTTAATATAAATTTTTATTTATTTATTAAATGACTCACTAATTTTATATAAGCAAGCAGTCATAGACGAAAATGGAAAATTTATATATATATATATATATATTTATTTATGTATTTATTTTTATTTATTTATTTAAATCACCAAATATATACGGGTGCTCTGGTAAAGGTTGTCAAATATATATGGGCGCTAAGTATGTGGAGGACGCTACGTATTATTTTGAAACACGACTGAACCCTACGCACGTTTTTTTCAAATTTAGATATCAGAAATTGCTTAGGCATTTTTGACATGGCAGCAATCGGCCCTCATTTTCACTGGGAAGAACTGCCAATATCGACCAGAAAAATATATATAAATATATATATATATATATATATATATATATATTGTATTAATCTAGTGTGGTATGTTTTAAATCCCGAGTTTAGAACATTTAATTATAACTAATTTACACCACACAATCGTGATATTTTCCAGAAATAATTGTCGTTTTAAATGGGCTGGACTAATTCATATCAAGCAATTTTTTTGTTGGAAATTGGGCAAAGTTGTTTTAATTGTTAGAAAACTGTCCAAAAGATCTCACCCTGTTCATTGCTTTATGGAGAAATTGCAATTCAAATGATCGGAATCGGACGTTCTAGAATTTTTGCGCACATTTCAAAAGGACTCGACAAACCTTAGTGTGATTCGGTTTTCCTTGGTGACTGCTATGAAATTTTAGAATCTATCCGACATTTTAAAGACATGTAATTAAATTTCTCCATTGTTCAGCAATGACCATAACTCATCATTGTAAGTGTGACAGATATCTAAGTCCTTTTGAAGTTTCCAAAACATCACGGAAATAATAAAATTGTATTTAACGATTTAAACAAGTTTATGTCCAAATACCCATTATGCACTGACAACATATTTACTGATGCCTACAAAACTGTTTCGCGTTTATATTGATAGCCAATAAGTTTTCGATTGGTGTTTGACAAAGAGTTTGTGAAAATAACCCGAACATTAGTGTCAGATGTCTTGGAGATGGCATGTGGCACTCTTAGAGCACACCTGAATTTGAAAAGGCAAGAAAACATTTCTTTACGAGAAATGAAATAATCATAAGCTTTATGTTCTCAATACATTATTCGGAATAAAAAGTCCAATTTTTTACGATTTTCTAAGAAGAGTACTTTCAGTAAACAAATCCTGAAATGGAAAAGAGCATAAAAACCAGAAACAAATTTTTAAATATAAAATGTGGTTTTGTTTACTGGAATAGGGTTTTTCCACAATTGGTAGTAATTTTATACTTCAAGTTTATTATATAGAAAATGTAACGTTATAAAGTCCTCTATGCATATTTATCAAATCTATTACGGTACGGTTATTCTGTTCCGGATGCGGTGCAGGGATGTCAAATTTGTTTAAAACAGTTTAAAACAGATGAAAAAAACACTGTTTAAAACAACTTGAAAAAAAACCCATGTTTTTTTCTTATGCACTTCTGATTAGAATAGGAAATGCAACCGGACTCAATACACTGGATGATTTAAATTTATTGGTAATTACATTGATTTAGTTAACAGATACACACATTTTTTATAAGCAGCAGTCTAATTCGTGCCTACTTGGTGACGTCGTAGAAATATGGTCGGAATTGAAAGAAAAGATACCTGATGAATACTAAAGCGAAGCAAACAAGCTATAGCACCTGTGATTCTGACAGCTAATCTCTTAGACCAAAGATATAAAGGAAAATCTCTGTGTCTCGCGGAAATCACCACTGCTATTTCTTACATTAAAGATCTTAGCAAAGATCACATGATGGAAGAAATTACACGTTTTGTGGCAGATCACCCACCTTATTTTGGTTTTATTGGTATAGGTATTTCATCGCCTGGTGCTTGGTGGAAAGCAGGTATTCGTCTCGGTTTTGATGCCACCTTTGCAAATACGGCTGAAAAGTTGGGATCGGCTCTGTGCAATTCTGCTGGACTTGAGAGACACTTATCAACAATGGGATTGAGTTATGGCACAGTTAGGGCAAATCTTGGCGTTGTGAAAGCCCAAAAACTTTCTTTTATTTAAAAACAATTAAAAGAATAATTGTTGTTTTTTATTTATTAAAAAAAACAAAAAAAACTTGTTTAATTGAGGGAAAAAACACGAAATATACATCCCTGATGCGGTGCAATAGCTTTGATTAGTAAATATTTGCGATTTTGTCTGGTATTTCGCCACAGGGCAAAGCCCTAATTGGTATACATTAAAAACTGCAACATCTTTGAGCTTGTAGTGACATTTATTCAGTTTAACATTATTTGTTAATTATATGGAAAACACGCATGACTCCATATATGTGAGAATTTTATGAAGAACATTAGGGAGTTGTAGTTTCTTTTTAAAAGAGACAAAATTATCAATTCGAATTCAGAATTCAACTTGTTTTATTAAACTATCAGCTCGTTTCAAATCGAATGTGAGATTTTGTCACATTTATACATATAGATCAAACAAATATCCGCTCAAAGAATTACCTTGTTATTCTTGTTAGATCAAAGTCAAGTGGTAGTGGGTGTTAGATGTTTTAAAAGCATTTGAGTTAACCTAATTTGACATGTCATCTACTAAACTTCATTCGCACTGTTGTAAATTTCGCAATATTCATAACATGAAAACTCCTTCTTCAAACACAATTTGTTGATGTGTACCTTTTGAGGGATGGTGTGCAATTCTTTATTATCCATAGATCTTTCAGATTATAGGTGTGTATAGTGTGGAATACTGTTTTCAGGTATTCTTGCAGATCACAACTTAAGGTGTCCAATTTATTTGGACCTGAAAAAAATGAAATTGGAATCTAAGGAATCTGAATTACTTTGATTTCCTTATAAGTTTTAATTTGTACAAATATGTTTAAACTAAAATTCTGGCTGTGTAGCTTAGAGTTCTCTAACTCAACATTATAAATATGTGTATAGTTTAAGCACATTTCATCTCAATGCTAGACCAGAAATAAACTTATGAATTTACTATATGAAATTTTCACTTGCTATACGATAACACCATAACAGCGTTGGAAACTGCTCTGGCCCATTTGTTTATTGTGTTCAGTAGCAATTGCTGTGCTGGAAATTCAAATGTAGCCACACTGTTTCTTTGGCATAAAAATTCGGGAATTGCATATTTTTTAAATCTAACAATTTCAATGAGTAGCATTTTCAAATAGGACCCAAAAGGTAAACAACGAGGAGGAAAGAAGTCAAAGGTATCAGCATCGATAAGTATATTGCTAGCATGAGAGGCTATTAAAGGAAAAATGCCGTCAACTCAACTAACCAGCACATTGGATGTCCCCGTTAATACATGGCAAGTGCGAAATATACTAAATACATGAGAAGAGGAAACCTATACCACCTTTGACCAAAAATCATAAACTAGCTCGCCCAAGATTGAGTGAAGAAGCTTTACTGGGATAGGAAATGGAACGAGATAATATGGTCTGATGAAAAAAAACTTTCATTTTGATGATTTTGATGATTGTGACTGCCAAGATATATGTTCCTTTGCAAAATAGAGCAAGGATGCAAATTACTGATGATTTAAAGGGCCTTTAGCTTCAAAGTACAGTCGGAATTTTTTTTAATATTCAAAACACTTAGACTTTTTTTCCTGCCCTTTATTGGTGACTTTTATACGGGAAATTATCTGTTTCCACAGACAATGCTGTTCCAATTATAAAACAAAAGTTTTGGCTACATGAATTGAATATGCCTGTTTGGCAACGGCCAGCAAAGAGCCTCGTCTAAATTATATGTAATACGCATGAAGTGACTTATTCAAAGCTGTTTTTCCAAATGGGAAGCAATGTGTTGATACTAGTGATCTTAAAAAATAAATTCTTGTTGCCTGGGATAATCTCACGAAAGCAATATAAAAAGCTTGCTCTTTCCATGAAAAAGCATTTCATTAATTTTCAATGCATAAAAGGTAATATCACAAACTATTTAAAATCAATTAGTTCTTTTTCAAAAGTTTGTTCTATTAACTGCCTCCAGTTCTATTTCCATACCCCACTTTGTCAAAAATCAATTTTATATATGATGGATTGTTTGTTCTGAAATAAAGAGTTTGTTGTGTGTTTTCTATTTGAAAATGCTATTCATTTATATGTTTAGGTCTAAGAACTATGCAATTCGCAAAGTTTTGTACTAAAAAAACAGGGGGCTCTATTTAAATTTCCAGTGCTGTAGTAAGAATTTTCGGAAGTGCGACATTTGGTATTAAAGATATATAATTTGTAGTGTAATGCTTCACAATCTGAAAAATCTGAATTTTGGAAGAATCCCGGCTGATCAAAAAAATATGATACGATTGAATTTATGAAACATTTCTTGTTTAAGACAACCGTTAATAATCATATACGGTATTGCAGGCAAGCAGATTATTTAGTAAACAGTTATTTATATATTAAGCAGTAACCTTGTTACTCTAGTTTATTATTATTATTATTATTATTATTATTATTATTATTAACGTGAGATACAGATACTTTTCACACTTAAATAATATGCATTAACCCTTTTAAATTTGACAGTTGGTTTGTTCTGGTGTATTGCCAAAAGCCATTTCAAGCTAAACACTTCTTTCACAATAAATTCAATTAACTTTTCAAATTTCCTTCGTCTACATTAAATTTTAAAAGACATCTATCTCAACAATTGAATATAAAATGTCTCTAAAAAAGTTGCTTAATTAAAATTGTGTTATAAAGTTAATTGATTTCGAATGAATGGATTTTAATTCTCCAATTTTCATTCTCGAGTGGCGTAGCACCATGAATCACGTATAAATAATTAATTTTTGCATTAACCGTATTCCAATTTCCGTTATTTTTCCGTGAATCCGTAGTTTGACATGTGTCCATTCGGAATGGTTAATTCAAATAATTTCAATACCTGTTGTTTTTCTTATCGGCGACCGAGGCGCTTCGTGATAACAACTTCTGGCTAATTCTCTAGAGTATAAGTTATTTTAAAAATTCATTTGTTTTTATTGGTGAAACTGTTTGTATAAAGCGTATAATTGTATTTATTTCTTTTCTAAAATGTTTTCTTGACTCTGTTTATAGACCGTAGGCTCTGCAAACGAGTGTAATTATTATTTATTTTAAACTATAACAAACATTTATTGTATTGCTCATTGAAGCATTTTATTTTTAGAACCCTGCCTCGTTTGCAACGAATCATCGCAATTATTTAGTAGTGTACGGACGATATACGTATACGATTTAAATGGTATACCGTGTATACGTATAGAATACATGTATAGAATACGTGTAGTATATGAATAGTATCGCGGCGCGGGGTTTAATAATGATAACAAGCTACTAGTGGGCAGCAGCTAGCAATGTCATAATGAGAACGTTTTTCTTATTATTTGTGTTACTATTTCCGTATTTCTGATTTATTCTGATTTGTGAAAAGGGTTGGCACGTTGGGCTTATATGACGGATGAGTACAAATGTGTTTAGTTTAAGGGTTGTCTTAGGCCATAAAAAAGTATACATAGGTATACTCCTATACAAGCAATATTGGTATACATCAAGTATGCGTATAGTATATGTATAACAATGGTATACGTATACGTATACTGTCGCACCTATTATTTAGCATCCATTCACTCATAGAAGTATTATTAAGCAAAAAAATTTTTAAAACGACTGATTTTTTGGTATATAAGAAATAGATTGAGCAATAAGTTAAATCCACATTGAATTTTCTGAACACAATCATATCTTGAGTTTTTTTAATAAAAATACTTTTGGGGGCACGCCCTTCCAAAAACTTAGATTGTTTAGCGAATAATGTTCCGATTGGCTTCAAACTAGTTTTATTCGTTTCTACATTAAATTTTAAATCTCGAAAAGGGTTTACATTGTTTTTAGAAGCGATATAGACAGATGTTTTTTAAGAAATCTTAACATAAATCATTATAGGGGCAGGATAATGTAGGACATTACTTAATGAAACAATTTTGAACTAGTGATAGAAGCACGGAGGCCAGACATAGTAGTGCTAGACAAAGGCCAGACATTAGTGCTAGACAAAGGGAAAAGATTACCAAAGGACAGAAATGTAGAAAGCAAGGAGAAAGAAGATAGACAAGTAGAGAGAGTTGGCAGAGGAAATAGAAAGGCTGTGGCAGTTAAAGAAGGTTGAAGTTGTCCCAGTAGTAGTAGGCGCACTAGGAGCAGTGAGTAAGAAGCATAAGAGATACTTGGAGAAGTTGGGAGTACCAAAGTGGGGAGGAACGATAGCACAGAAGGCAGCATTGTTAGGTACAGCTAGAGTCCTGAGGAAAGCTCTCAGACTCCCTGGGAACTGGTGAGTTCCCCGAGCTCAGAGGAATACCAGCATGAAGCTGTGCGAAGTAAGAAATAATAATAATAATAAGCTAAGCAAAGGGAAGACGAAGTGATAGACGTTGAGGCAGAAGTGGCCTAAGAAGCAGAACCAGTGGACGCAGAAACTGAAGCAGCAATCAAGGAAATGATGAAGGAAGAAATAGGTGAGAGAACTAGGTTGCCAGTTCCAAGAGGAGTTAAGAAAAGCAAGCTAGCAGTAGAGACAGCAAAGATCAATAAAGTGTTGGAGAGGATAAATGCTAGGAGTGTTACAGAAGTAAATAGCTTAGTGTATGCAGTCGCATGGGAAGTGCTAAAGAATGTAGGCATGGACATGAAGAAGAAAAGGCAACAAGAAGATAAGGGAGACCGAAAGCCAGCATGGGAAAGAAGAATTGAGAATAAAGCGGCAAAGATTAGGCAGCAAATAGGGAAGATCAGGACAAGTAAGGCTACAGGACAGGTGCAGGGTAGGTAAAGGGAAGACAATAGAACCTGCAAGAGAAGAGCTAAAGTAGGGATTAGTTGCAGAAGCTGAGAAATTGAGAAAATATAGGGCATTAGCAAAGCAAGCAAGAGACAACATGAAGTTTGAGGCCTAAGAAGGACGATTATACGAAGAACTAAATGCAGGAGAAAAGGCTACAGCTAGAGCAGGCGAAGATACAGTAAGGCTCTGGGAGAATATATGGGGAAGTGAGGGACCAGTGATAGACAGTGAGCAGATGCAGAAGGGGTTCAGACAAGAAGAAGAAGCAATCACAACTGCAAAGCTAAAGGAGGCTCTAAAGAAGATGAAGAATTGGAAGGCGCCAGGCAGAGATGAGGTACATGGGTATTGGCTGAAGAAGTTCACAAGTGTTCATGAGAGACTAGCAGTAGCATTGGAGGAGTGTGTGGTGAGTGGGTATCCAGAGTGGATGGTAGTGGGAAGGACATTACTAATACAGAAGGACCCAAAGAAAGGCAGTGAGGCAAGCAACTTCAGGCCAATAACATGTCTGCAACAACTTGGAAATTACTAACTTCTGTGATTTCAAGTAGGCTGGCATGTTACTTAGAACAGAACAGGCTGATACCAGAAGAGCAGAAGGGATGTAGGACAAAGACGAGAGGATGCAAAGATCAGTTGTTAATAGACCAGGCAGTAGTGGAGAATTGTAGAAGAAGGAAGACAAACTTAGCAATGGCATGGATAGACTACAGGAAGGCGTATGACAGCATATCGCATAGGTGGGTATTGAGGACGCTAGAGGTCAATGGAGTTTCACGGAAATGGGTTGAGTTTCTGGAGAGGGAGATGGGAAAATGGCAGACTGAGATAGACGGGCACAAGTTGAGGTTTAGGCAAGGCATATTCCAGGGAGACAGCTTAGCACCACTACTGTTTGAGTTAGCTTAATCCCTATCACAGAAAAGTTAAAGGAGACAGGATATGGTATAAACTGGAGAAGAATGGTAGAGCAGTGAGTAACCTATGGTACATGGATGACCTGAAGATGTATGCTAGTTCAAGGAAGATGTTGCAAAGCAAATTGAGACATTGGAGAGGGCAAGCAGAGATTCGTGGTTGGAGTTTGGATTAGGAAAGTGTGAAGCAGTGACAATGACTAGGGGCAAGTGTGTGGATGGGGATGGTTTGAAGACGAGCAGTGGGGATAAGATTGAGGAAGTCAAAGAGGGGTACAAGTACTTAGGTGTGATAGAGAAAGATAGAACAGATCACGAGGAAATGAAGATGAGGCTAAGGAATGAATACAAGAGGAGAATAAGGAAGGTACTACAGAAGTCAGCATTGAATGGGCAGAACAGCATAAAGGCATTTAATACGTGAGCGATACCAGTGTTGAGATATTCGGCAGGAATAGTTAGGTGAAACAAGAATGAACTGAGGGAATTAGACCGGGAGACAAGGAAGGTACTAGCAGCAGAGAGAGCATTCAACCTAAATGGAGATGTAGATAGGCTGTACATGGCAAGGCATAAGGGAGGGAAAGGGCTGCTAAGTGTGGAGGAAACTGTAGAAGCAGAAGCACTAGGGCTAAAGGTATATGTAGAAGAGCAACCTAGAGGATCCCTACTAGAGGTCACTAAGGAGTTAAAGTAGATAACAACTGAGAGTGAAGGAAAGAAGATATACCAGAGTAGGATGGAATCAGAGAGACAAACAAGGTATAGGCAGAAGGCAATGCATGGAGAATACTGGAGGAACACAGAAAAGTGTGACAGAGAAGAGAGCAACAAGTGGTTAAAGAAGGCAGGACTGAAGAGAGAAACAGAAGCACTAATAATGGCAGCACAGGAGCAAGCAATAAGAACGAACTGGGTGAAGAAGCATATAGACAGAAGAGCAGAAGTATGTGATAAGTGTAGGCTATGTAAGAAAGAGTGTGAGACAGTAGATCATCTGATAGCAGGATGTGAGAAGTTGGCGCAGAATGAGTATAATTTCAGGCATGACAAGGTAGGAAAATGGTACATTGGAGCATGAGCAGGCAGCATGGGTTAGAAGCAGGAGACAAGTGGTGTGAGCACAAATGAGAAGGTTAAGATACTGTGGGACTTCAACATACAGACGAGCAAAGTGATAGAAGCACGGAGGCCAGACATAGTAGTGGTAGACAAAGAGAAAAGATTAGGAACAGTGATAGACATAGCAGTACCAAAGGACAGGAATGTAGAAAGCAAGGAGAGAGAGAAAATAGACAAGTACAGAGAGTTAGCAGAGGAGGAAATAGAAAGGCTGTGGAAGTTTAAGAAGGTTGAAGTAGTTCCGGTAGTTGTAGGAGCACTAGGAGCAGTAAGTAAGAAGCATAAGAGATACTTGGAGGAGTTAGGAGTACCAAAGTGGGATGAAGCTGTGAGAAGTAAGAAGGAATAATAGTAATAATATCTAGAATCTGAAAAACACCATTGGATAGGAAATTGCGTCCTCTTTCAAATTCATCCTCTTACATCACGCAGGAACAAGGGCAGCTCAGAAAACAGAAGATCGAAGCTAGTTGTTGCTACCATGCAAAATGAGGATAGTTTAGGGAGAAGGTGTTGGCGCTGCGATCTGACGCTAAATCATGGCATGACTTTTTATCGAAACACTTGAAGAATTTCTTGTCACATTTCATATTTCATAATGCAATCGTATTCAGAATTCACGAAAACTTTTAATCTAACACCAGTATCATCTAATGATTAATAATAAAAAACAACTTCAATTCACACTTTTCCTATGCACTTTAGGCCTAAGTCTTCATTAAGAAACATTTTTCAATTGAATTGAATATATTTCAAAGCAAAAGAAAGAGTAGTTTTCTAATTGTCAGCTGTTGTTTCCTTAATCTAAGAGTTCTCATTGGGATGAAATTCACACTTAGGGTGAATTATGACCTTCGAGAAAAGGTCTACTGGAAGATGCTCTCGGTCGAAAATTGTAAATCTATAGTAGCCACCTCCAGGAAACATTGAAATTTTCGAAATGAGAAGGGGAATGAGATTTTGACAAAGGGTAGAAGGGGTGAATCGGTCAAGCAAGCCTGAGATTCCTAATCTAAAAACTATTAAAAACTAGAATCACTGCACATACTAACAATTCTTTTTCATCTTTGATTATTTCTTGATTCAATATTAAAAACATATCAGACGAGTGTTGATATTTTCCTTTTTAAGGAACATACTATTACATCGAAGTTGGTAGTAATAATTTTAAAAACTTATATTATTCCTCCAACCATCTGTAGTTTACACTATGATACTTAGCACTTATTACTTCTAATCATACAAAATTTTAATTTAGCAGATGTAGTATTATATAATTAGTTTTTTGTTTCGTGTGAATAAATGAACATGTTCAATGTGCTTCATTTAATGAAGTTTAAAAATTCAGGCTGGCAGAAATTTATAACAGTT
Source organism: Hofstenia miamia (assembly GCA_900660155.1). NCBI lineage: Eukaryota > Metazoa > Xenacoelomorpha > Acoela > Hofsteniidae > Hofstenia > Hofstenia miamia. The sequence continues at coordinate 1,201,515 of CABFPE010000062.1, read as the reverse complement.
GTGAAACTTGACAAATATTTCGAAAAAGCTTATATTGTTCAAATCTGTGCTGCAGTTCATTCATGTGAGGCAAATGAATTTACTAAGGCAAATTGAATACCAAAGTTAAGTTTAAAAAAAATTAGGCCGAGATAATTTTTGATGTTTGAAATGGGGGTATTTCCATAAATACGAACTTTATAAAGATTAAGCTTGGAAACTAATTCCTGTGCGATGGCCTTTCAAGTCTGTAATCACAGTTACGTCAACTAAACTATTTTGAAGTATTTTAATAGCAATTTTTTTCCAATATATATATACTACCACAAAAGATAAGTTGTTTATTTCCTAGATCTGCCAAAGTCCACAACAATGGTATAAACCTTTAACTTTTAGTACTCTTTCTAATGAACGTGATTTAAACAGATCTTTTGCTATTATATTAATCTTGGAAAAGTCACTGTCGCTTTTATATTTTAAATTTCAGGTGTAGCCTTTGGGGTAACTGAAGGATTCGTGAAATTCCGGTGAATGATATGGAAATGCGATTGCAACGAATATTAACTATTGAATCCTTATTATGTCAAAAAACACTGTGTTTGTTTGAACAAGTCGATGCGTAAAATAATCTAGCCTAGAGTAAATATTGTCATTCACACCTAAATAGATAAATAATTTTCTTTTTGTGACAATCAAATCGAATGATGAAATTAAAACCTGCTAAATTTAATATTTAGTATTGAGTGTTTATTTATGGAATACTTAAATTATATAATTAGTGAATTAGTGAGTTTTCCTGCTACGAAACTTGGTTAATTAGCAGTGTTTCTATTCTCACTTGAGTTTGCTGCTAATGAGCAGCGACCTTAGACAATAAAAGATTTTATTTAATTAACATCTAATACGATTCAATTACTAATAGACGGTTTCCTCTATTATTTTGGAAAAATATTTAATTTAAATGTTTTATTCGGAAAAACGCTTAATGCGAAAGTCTACATTTTGAACTTATCAACGCCTTCGTTATTGTTATCCCAAACAACCTACGCCCTATATTCAATTTTTAATTACTGTTTAAGACCTATTCTAGATTTTCTTTTGTAAGATACTCCCATTAACCTACAGGTATTAGGCATATTTTGCTAATAGTTATTGATTAGATCATGTACGTGTTCGTTAGGTAAAATTAATCTGAATTTTATATGACATGTGAATACTAGTCGAGATGTGGACTTTACCAACAATGCATTAGTAAGTATTCGCTCATTAGAAAATTTATTCACATATCAGTTAGAGGGCTGTAACAGCTACACGTTGTACATTATAATATTAGTATAAACATTGTTACCATATTTTTTGTTAAATTACACTTAGATTGTATTAAGTACTTGTCACTACATCTGGTGCAGTGTTACACAGGTTCTGGAGGCAGACTTCTCTAAAATTTTGTTCTTGGTGTAGCATGTTTAAAATAATCGAAATTTTTTAATTTTAGCATTATCATTACTACACTCTTTAATGAAACAACTTTTTTGTAAAATTCGTCTACGCTTCATTAAATTCTGCCTAAAAATAGCGCTCAATTCATTTGTTTACTTGTTAAAACAAAGTAAAATTTGTGGAATAAATTTCTTAAAATATTAATTTTAACTCTTTGAATGAGGATTGCATAATTAATACTACGCGTAAAAACATTTAATTGATTCCTATACTTTAAATTTCCGCACTCTTTGTTCAAAGTGAAGTAATACAATTATTTTTTGTTTAAGAAGTAGAGCATAAAACCAAACCTTTTTAGATTAAAGCATTATCAGATTTCCAAATTCTTTTATCTTATAATGCCATTTCCCAACATTTTACGCAATTTTTCTTTTCAATTCGCATTATCGGTGTATTTTTACGAGTGTTGTTGCGAAATATGTCTTGCATCTTACAAAGCGGCTAGACAACTGAATCTTAAATTGCTTTCAAGGGCATTTAGGATGTATTGTAAGAGCATAGATTTAAACAATATTTCATAACCATCGCTATAATCAGTTTTAGTTGTGTCTGATCGTAGTCTGATTCGACGATGTGTATCTGCAGAGAAAATATTTACTCTGTCGTTTTCATCAATTCATAATTTTTTTATTATTATGTTATTTATGCATTTCGTTTTTGCTTCTAAAAAAGTTGACCATCTTTAATATAGCGCAGAGATGGAAATAGTTTGACCCATGGGACAGGTCGGGATGGATATGGAACAAGTTTTTTCTAAAATGGATACCCATGGGAAAAAGTGGAGCAAAAACACTTTTGAATTGAGAAAAACTGAACCAAAAAATTGCAAATGTAATTTTCTTACTTCAAGGTTCGCTGCTTGAAAAATTTTTTATTTACTTGGAAATTTAATCGCATTTTGAAAAGTCAATTACCATGCATTTTAAATTCTTGTTGAAATTTGATTCTATTCAATAATACCAACAAAATCTTTTTGTTATTAGATTCCTATTGGTAGCAATTGTATCCTACTCCAGTTTATGAACGTCCTCCACCATTGACCTATTTGGAAAAGTCACGTTTAATGTTTTTAAGAGGATTTAAAAGATTTTTCAAACGATTTCCTAAGGCATGATTGCAAAATTACTGTAAAAATAGGTACGCCGGTTTCCTATCCCTATGTCATGGAAATTTTTGTTTTGGTTTCTATCATTTTTTGCGTTTCGTCAGCAATTTGTCTATTCATATATGCCCGTTGAAACGTTCATTTCAAATTTGGTAGAAATATATTTATATTTATTTACAATTTCAATCATGATTGTTATGTATTTTATTTTGATTTCAATGAAATTCGTAATTGCTAAAGAGTAAATGTTTTTTAAATAGGTTTTGAAATTTATTTTTTTTTATAATTTTCGTCAAATGAGTCTAGCTATTCTCCGCGATTCATTTCGTGATCAAAATATTAATAAGATCACCTAAATAACACCTCTGTCTGTTATCAATTTGTAGGTGGGTACTCTTTCCATAAAAATGGCCTATAATAAAAATTACCACTTAGAAAACATCAGGTGTACAATGTCAAATAGCCATGAATATATAGGAAATTAGTTGCATTCATTAATTATAAACTTTAAATGCAAATAATGGCCTTGAAGGCCTCCTTCCTGACTTATATTGGTTTTACGGCAACAATTAATGCAATTTATTCATCTATTGTAACTAAATTATTTATAAAAATTCCATTCATATACTTTTTTCTGAATTCGTTACCAACAGATTATCACATTATTAAAGTTTATAGTTTTTTAATTAAATTGATATATTAAATCTGGATTTAACTGTCTCCCGCTTAATGCTTTTTATCAGCGAGTTGATCAATTTGTGATTTCAGGATTATGCAAAAATTGCTGCTGTTCTGTTTTGACGAGTAATTTATTAATTTATTCGAATTTGCAGCACAGCATCTGTCTAATTTAACGTCAAATTTGAGGTCTTGTCGTCCATTATTTCTAACACTTTCTCTTAAAATTTCCTAAAATAAAACGTTTCTTAAAGCTAAGCCCTTCTAATAATATTACCTATTATAGTTTTTTTATTATTTGAGTTTTAAGTGACATAAAACATTAACTTATGTAGTTTTTTAAAGCTATTTCATATATACGAAGGAGTTGATGTGTAGTTGCACACGTGCTTTATTGAACCTTTGATCGTGCATTTGTTTGTTATTACCTATATACAGGCCATACTATAATATAATACTAGGCGTATTTGCGCTTCCCATTCGTCAGTTTTTATTCACTGTGTATCATGGTCGTAGTAACTTTACTCTGAATCACTCTCATCCCCTTGGATGAATTTTCAGCAATTTCATTTTTGTAACGCCCATAATAAACTTGTTAATAACCCATATAACAAATATATTTGTGCAGCCATTTTCCTAGTATTAACAAAAATTAGCTTAGTGATAAGCATTTTCGTGAAGTGCAGTGACCATCGGATAATATATAATTTTGTAATAATTAATACTACTAATAGATTTTTAATAATATATATGTGGTGTTATGCCATTTTTTCTAAATGAACTATTTTAATTGTTTATTGATTTGTATTTCATTCTTAACATTCGTTTGTATGATTTTAATTTCAAAAAATGAATTTCAAATATTCTCATTTAAGTGCCCTTACATGTTCTAGAATTGGAGATTCCGAAACGAACAGATTTGAAATTCAAGGTCTGTCAGCTCTTCAAATTGATCACTCAGCTCAAATATGTGTGAACCCACAGAACTGCTCAAGCTCAATTTAAATGACATTCGTAAGTTTATTTGTACCTTATTCATATCAGGTAAAAATCACTGGTTTTTTTGGCATGGAACTCTTAATTCTATGGGCCTTATTAAGCATAACGTGATGTATCTGTTTTTGCATTTATGCTAATATGATCCGAATTAATGATTTTAGGGCATCTGTGAACAATTGCCTAGTGTTCATGCCCAGTTACTGGTAGATTTACTACAAATTATGGACTGTGCAGTACTTAAACATACACCGTGAATTTATGAAATTTAATTAAATACTTGAATAAAACGTTTAATATTTCGCATACTAGTTCAGAACGAAATTTATTATATCAAAAATCTATTTTTTCACATGGGGATTTTTTTTTAAAATTTCGAAATAGTTTGTATACTGTCGCAAATTTACGTTTCTTAAAATGGTGTTCCAAGAATATGCAAACTGGGAATTAACTTTTTTGATCTTCTATTCAACATAACTATATATCTGGAAATATTCTTTTAACGTTTTCTATCAAAATAAGTTTTTTCCCTAGGTGATATATTTAAGGCTGTCATTAAATAATACCACTACAATTAACACTCAGATATTAGTTTTATTATTTAGATTTATGAGTAACTGCGTGTAAATATTTCGGGGAAAAATCAATTGCATAATTTATAATTTAATTTGCCTCTGTTTTATATAACATTTATATACACTACTACTAAATTTCGTCTATTCGCTATTAATATAACGATCTACAAATATAACAAAGAAGTTATTTATAAAAGTGCTTATTATTTTGCAATTGCTTCAGAACCAGGAATATATACCACGGATGTATATACCTATATCTATATATATATAAATATATATATATATATATATATATATATATTAAGTTGACCTAATTTTAATAATTAATATTTTTTATCAGTTTCATGTAACAATTTAAAATATATATTATTATTATTAATGTAGATTTAAGCAAATCTAATGTTATCAGTCTCTTCTAATAACTCATACATGTCTACGTATAATAGAACATAATCCTGAATATAGAGTTACTGAATATATAATGTTGTGTATTCTTAGAATTTTAGTAAAAAAATGCCCTATAAATTATTCATTAAATGGATTTTACAAACTTTCCGAAAGTGTCTTCTTTAAAGTTAATTAGAATTCATAACACGAAGAAGTCATTTTCAATCATATATTACCATAGAAAATGCGCAAAATATTCATAGAGTATTGCAATTGCATCTGTCAAAAAGGTTTTGTGCTCACAATTGTGAATAAAGTTGCATTAATATGATAAAGTTGCTCTATTACATATATTTTTATTTTATCTTATAAATTATTTTGGGAATTATTTTCTTTTGATGTGAAATATTTGAGAGGATGAGTCATTTTTTCATTGATTAAAAGAATGCTTCCTGAAAATCGAGTGACTAATCATCAGTTACGTAATGCCGTCTTAATTCATTCAAGAAATGGATGGGAGAATTCAATATTACGTCATTCTTCCAGAATAGAGATTCTGATTGGCTACTGTTGTTTCATGCGAGCAGAACCGCCCCGAAATAGGCGGGGCGTGCAGTGTATTAATAAATTTTTGTTTACTATGTGAAACCTATTTTTAATAACCTATTAGTTTTTAATGGGTTTGTGTCAATACTTAAAATTTCATTAGTTAGATGAATGGAAATTGTTTATTTTAAGTATTTTCTTAAATTATTTTCATTGCATTAAACATTTAGTAATTGTTTAAGTATTGTCTATTTCTATATTTGCTGAAATTAGCAATTGTATACTTTAGCGAATCTCATCTATTCTCATATGTTCTTGGAATTGGTTCCTTATTTTGCCTAAAGCTTGTGTTTCAAGGACCATATCGCAATTTGAAATGCTGTTTTTGTTAGGAATTACTTAAAACACTAGAGTATCTTATTTGTAGGAATCACGTGACAGAAGTATAGTATTTCTTAGTTTCCCTAAAGCTTTCATTTACCATTACTCGATTCAAGAAAGCTCTAAATACATTAATTTATTTGAATATTAAGTTGAGTTTTCACGTCATTGATCATCGAACCTATTTAATCCGTAATGTGTTTTAGCATTTAAATATACTAAATTAGAATGCGATGATATACATTATAAAAAAAATCAGCCAACATTAAATTTGAAATTTATTTTAGTGTTTATTATTTCAATACTATGTCTTTTAATGTTGTAGGTTTCATTCGAAAAATGGCTATAATATGTATATATAATATAATATATATATATATATACACTGTATTTGATAATATAATAACGAACTTTTTTAAGAATTAATTTATTGGCTTTGATTGATTTTACATTTGTTGAATGAATCACAATTATATATTTCCTGTTTTTTAAGAGTTTAAATGTTTCTTTGTACCGGTATTAAAATAAAGAAATCAAAAGTGATGAGATTCGCTTGAGATAAAAGCCGTTTGCGCGTACACCTCAGTACGGCATTTTACTTTGACGATTTGTTTGAAAACAATAGGAGCCTTTTTAAGCATTACCTCCCATTTTCTAGCGAACAAAGCCTCCTTGTTGTAAATGCTGTAATGAAGTTCTTCTAGTTTCTCTTCTTCAAGGATGCTCTTACGACACATCTGAAGCACCGGCGTTTAATCACAAGATTAAAGTTTTAGTTCTTTTCATCTCAGATATTAACATGTTTTTAATGTTACTTCAATGCTCCTTACAATCAAATTACATCACAGCTCCGCAGTAATGACATTTTTTACAGAGGAAATCAATTTAGATTTACCTCCTTATCACTCGTTTTTAGCGCTTCTAGTTCAACGCACTGATATATACTTTTGTTCACTGTTAGAAGGTATTTTCAATTTTGAATTAAGAATAGGAGTGAGTCGATTTGATTCAAGAATGTTGCCTGAGGCTGTTCAAAATTAAAATATTTTTTGTATATTCATTTTTTGTTTCGTGGATTAAATGCAAGTTTTCTCATAGTGTTTTTACTATGACTAGCTTCGGATTTATATGTAAATAAAGACGGCAAAGTTAGTCATAAAATATTTATGAACTTTTTTGAAATATGTAAGAAAATATACAAAAACCGAATTGCAATTGGAACTTTTTTGTAAGACAACATATTTTTTTTTCGAATCTATTTTACAAAATTACTGTGTGGTATCTTCGCAAATCAAGTATAACACAATAGCCGTTTCAGATAGGGTTCATTTAATAGAAAGTAGTATACTTTTGGTCTAAAAGGCTTCAAAATTTTGTTTAATTTGAAGTTTTTAAACTACTATTGTTCTCAATACATTTTTCTTAGATAGATTGCTTTGAAATTTGTGTCTTTGACAATATTGAATTGAGTAATAATTATAATGAATATCAAGATTTTCTAACCGTTCTCGTACTGATTAAATCTTTATATTATTCAAAATATCTATAATGGCCATAATTGGCGATGCTAACCACTGGGCGTGTATGGCCTATGTTACCCTCAAATATCTGTGCATTTTTCTAAACAAAAATGAAAAAAAAAGAAATATGTAAAATACAGTATGTAAAAATACGTTTTATGTAAGTACATATAAATAAAACTCTACCCAATGGCGGATTTTTAGTTTGATACATTCTCTATTATATTCTGTTATATTTCATCAATCTAATTACATGTATAGCAGAATTATTATTATTAACTACATAGAACAGTTTTTTTGCACCTGTTATTATTCTTTATTTAGCATTGGTACTTTATATAATTAGATTTCTCTTTGTAAATTTAGAAATTGCTGGATTTTCGAACTTGACTTTAGTAATGCATTGCATAAGCCTTTTGCCCGTCAGCTATTGACATAGACACTAGAATCATTGCCCCCCCCCTAGATCTATAAGAAAGAAAACGTTTAATTTGGTAATTTGGCAGTGATAGATTACCTTGTTATTTAGGCTTAGCTGTTATTAGTCAGTAGTATATCCTTTTGAAGAAATATTACTGATTGTGATTAACGATGGCTCTAAGACAATTTTTTATGTTATATATATATATATATATATATATAAATATGTGTATGTAAAACAGGGTTTAAATTTAACGATTGAAACTCGCATCTAATTTAGAAATTGCATTTTATCTCTTCCGAAATAAACCAAAATATATTGAAATGTGATGTTTAATTTATAACTTGATGCTGACATCGCTCCCGAGGCGCCTGCAACTACCACGATATTGTAATTTTATCTATTTAACTTGTATGCCTTGTTATCGGGGAGTTCGCATGTATTGTGTGCACATATGCGCATCCGTAACTGTTGTATTTAGCATTGCGTTCTGCCCAAGCATTCCATTTAAACCGTTGCCAGTGATCGAGATTGAACGTTTATATTGCAGAGTGTATTCGGCGGTGCTTTGTATAAGCCACCCTTTTTTACTCACGAATCTATTTGAGTTTGAATGTGGTTTACAATAATGCACAGAATGAAAATTTTGGGTGTCATATAGGCATATGAAATCTTTAGTTTTCGCATCACTGCTTATAATTATTCTGTTAATTTAAATAGTTTTCCATATCATATACTCCTTCAGCAAGGTGTCGCTGTAAATCTAAATAGTATATTACTTTGACTATCATGAGTTAAATTATAGAACGTAAAGATTTACTTATACATCTCTTTTAAGTGGTTTTTCTAGGCAAGTGTTCCCAGTAATTTTTTACATGTTATGAGAATACAATAATTTCAGTATTCAACACTTGGGTAAAAAATTTTTTAGTTCATCTCGCCTGAGAAAATGAAAACTAAAGAAATATAAGTCTTTTAGAAAAAGTATTTAGGATATATTTTAGTGTGATAATATGTATTTTCATTGCTGCCTAGATAAGGATTGATTATAAAAAATAATGGCAAATGCATGTTTAGAATATACTCTAGAAGATTCGAATTCATTTTGTGTATGTACTTGAAACGTTTCATTGTTATTTTTATTGTTTTATGTTTCAGTAGTGCAGGATTCACATGGACTGTTTATTGCTTTTGTTTGTTGTTCATTACTGTTGATGTTGATCATTTCTAAAATACACATATTACTTAAGTGTTGTGCGGCCCTTTTAATGAGCTGTAATTGCAAAAAAGTGGCCCGCAACAGTGAAAGAGTTGATTAAGATATCTAAAAGTGTAATCGTATTAAAACTTGATTAGTAACTACGATAATCACTGCCAATACACTCTGTAACTATTTACAGTACAAACAAGCTTTTCAGCATGATGTTTTATGTTTACGCATGTTCAGATGACGAATCTCGTAAATAAAAAGGCTATTGTTACAGGAGGTTTAAATGGGCTTGGAAAGAAGGTGGCTGAAACGCTTCTGAAGCATGATGCTAAAGTAACGATATTCGATATTGCTGAAAAGAGCTGGCCAGATGTTAGACTGGAGTGGAGTAAGACATTTTCACAGGATAGTTTTAACTTTATCAGGTGTGATGTGTGCAATAGACTAGAGACAATATCGGCTTTTGAAAAGGCTATAACGCATTTTAATGGTCTTGATATTGTAATCAATAATGCGGGGATCGTTGATGAAGGGAATTGGGAAAAATGCGTGGATATTAACCTAACTGCAATGATACGTGTGGCTTACATTGGGATCAATCTAATGAGCAAGGCAAACGGTAAAAATGGTGGTGTTATCATAAATTCTGCATCAATGGCCGGGCTGACCACTTTTGGATACCCCGTCTACTGTGCGACCAAGCATGCATTGACAGCCTTTACCCGCTCTATTGCTTCAATTCCTGGATTTCTCGATATGCATGGTGTGCGTGTCAACTCTGTATGCTTAGGATTTTCACAAACAGACATTGTGAAACCTCAAGATTTTAAACAAACTGGAGAACTGGATGGCTTCCCATCCATTGATCATGTTAACAAAATTAAAGATAAAGTTCTTGATGAACTTAAATTTGAGGATATGATTCCTGTTGACAAAGCTGCTAGTTTATATTTTCAAATCATAAATGATTCCAAAGTACATGGGAGAAATTTATTTTACAATAGCATCAAGCAAAAGAAGCCGTATTATCATGAACATAAATTTTAATTTTGAATTTTTAATTACACAGTATGAGTTCAAAATGTGTTTATAAAACATACCAGACTATAGGGATTGAATGCTTTAGATTTATTGTTTTAAGAATTCCTGCCAAATTTCACATCAATTTTTTAAGATTAAAATTGATTGGTGACGACTGCTTTTTAAAACAAATGCCATATTGTCATTACTTTACAATGTAATTTTTATTTAACAAGAATAATCATAAAAATTATATATAATATGGGATGTTTTCTTAGGATGGAACATATTTGTTTATTTTTTGGAGCTGTGTTATCTTAAGGATATTCAAATATTTACAACATTTCTTTTAAATATTTTACATAAATGAATTTACCAATATGAATTTCGTCATTGATGTACATTGAGGTTGTTGTCTTGAAATTAGGTGAAAAAAATAAATAGAAGGTTTAATCTATTTCGCAAATTTAAAATATTTGTCTTTGAAATAATGAAGAAATGCAACTAAAATTATCAAGCTGCCCTCAACGAAATTTGAAGCTCAATATTTTCAAAATAACCCTGCTGGTCTTTATAAGCAGTTGAGAGTTATCGCATCGTCGGTTCGCGCTATATATTTATTGCTTAGTCAAACAAAAAAAGTTCCTTGGTCTCACTAAGCAACTAACTTCATTAAACGTTTTGTATTATTATTATTTTATTCTTCTATGCTGCGTGATTCACATGGACTCTTTATTACTTTTGTTTATTGTTGTTTGCTGTTGATGTTGATAATTTCTAAAATACACATATTTATATTACTTAAGTATAGTGCGGCCCGCTTAATGAGCTGTAATAAAAAAAAGTGGTCCGCAACAGTGAAGGAGTTCGTCAACAATGGTGTAAACAAGGCTAATGTTCATAGTCTAATTGACTGAGGTAATGAAAACATAGATTCTGTAAACAGTTTAGTTGGTACTTCCTGTTTGTGCGATGGATCTTAAAAATAAAAAGGCTATTGTTACTGGAGGTTTAAATGGAATTGGTAAGCGAGTTGGTGAAAATCTTTTAGAACGTGAAGTTCATGTTGCAGTTCTTGATATCGCAGAGAATCAATGGGCAAATGTCAGAACCGAATGGGAACAGAACTTTCCAAATGGAAGTTTTTATTTCATAAAATGCAACATGTGCAAAAGAGAAGAGGTAATAGCGGCTTTTGAAAAAGCTTTCGCTCTTTTAAATGGTCTTGATATTGTAGTTAATAATGCAGGTATTTTTGATGAAGCTAACTGGGAAATGTCCTTGGATATTAACTTTAAGGCGATGATGCGTGTGGCATACATTGGGATCAATCTAATGAGCAGGTCAAAAGGCCGAGATGGTGGAGTTGTCATAAATTCTGCTTCTCTTGCCGGGGTTCAGACATTTGCATTTCCGGCATACTGTGCTGGGAAATCTGCAGTAACAGCCTTTACTCGATCAATTGCCGCAATGCCCGATTTCATTGATATTCATGGAGTACGTGTGAATTCAGTTTGCGTAGGATTTGCTCAAACAAGTATACCCAAGCAGGGTGATTTCAAGACGTCCAATGATTTAGACTCTTTTCCTGGCATCTCTTTACTGAATAAAGCCAAGGACAGAATAGTTTTGGGCATAAAGTATGAAAGGATGATACCTGTTGATAAAGTGGCTGGATTTTACATGAAGCTGATTGAAGATCCCGACGTACATGGCAAAAACCTGTATTACATTGGGCAAAAACAAAGCGAAGCGCTTTATCATGAATTTCAGGGCATAGTTTAGTTGCGCGCAAGTCTTGAATCTGATATGATGTAATAATTCGAATGCTTTGATAAACAGAAATATTTTTTTGCTTTTTTTGATTAAATAACTTTGCTCATTGCCCTTTGCATGCATTAAGTTATTGTATCATGATATTGCTTTTATCTTGCTCAGTTTTTGTGGTCTGTCCCTGAACTAATTTCATTTTACCCCAAAGTAGAAATAATCAGCATACTTTTCTAAACCAAATGAAATATAAAGTGCATGTACATAGTAAATGAGATATTGAATTTCCCATTTAAGATTTCAATTAATGAATTTTACATTTTGACTTTCTTCTTAATTCTCATTAGGTAATATTGCCGTCATTGAGTACATAAAACTTAACGAGGGGATAGAAATAATGTAGCTCTTAATTAGGTAATCTAACGTAACCGCGGCGAAGATTAAATAGAATTCTATTTCACTTCTCATAAATGTTGTAATTACCATTCATAATAATCAGAAACTTTTAGAAAGTTAAAAACCATGAACTTTCTTCAAAATCATAATGAGCGCGGCTTTTTAACACTAAACGGTTAATAATTCTTGAGAAAGATTTGACAAAAGACCTTTTAACCGAGAATATCAAATAAAAGATTTTGACAGATCCATTTCGACGGTTGTAGCCTTACAAAGGCTTTTTAGGTTAGAGTTTAGCACTATGAATAACAACTGGTGGATTATATTTTCATAATTTTTGGTGTTCATTGGATTAATAGCTAGACGATTATTCACGTTTTAAATGATTTTTTTAATCGTTTAATTATAGATGTATCTTGTAAGCATTGTCAAAAGACGCAGCAACGGTTTTCTCCTATTAGACAATGTTTATAATCAAACAATTCGCTTCCATTTTAAATGACTTGTTTCACTTTTATAAACCAATTTGTCTGAACTACCATAGAACATTAAGCTTTGCCCGGGTTTGTTCATTATTATTTGGAATTGGAAAAGAGCTACTTTGGTTATCATTTGAAGCTGCATTGGGATTGAACCGAATAAAAATTAATTGTTCAGTATTTTACCATAGAAAGATATTTTAACGCATAGCTTAAGCCAGTGATGAACATGAGCCAGCCGGACCTTGGCTTACCTGGGCCCGAGCTATTTTTCAGTGTACGCAAATCAACCCACATGCAATGGTGGCTATATAATTGATAAACAATGTGTTGAAAAATATAACGTACATTTTGAAATTTTACATCATATACTCTACTAAAATTCAAAATAGATTTTCCAATTTTATTATGTTGACGTTTTATAAGTTTCTAACATCCAATTTTCGTCTAGCAAACCAGAAATTAACGATTTTTTTTGCAAGAATCGTAGTAATTGCCCGAAATATATTCTTTTTTGTAATTCCTTTTATAAAACTCAAAATGCCCAAATTATGAATTATTTTAGAATCTATCTGAGGCTTAAAATATGAATTCAGGCTTTCTGAAAATTTAGTGTCCTGAGAGGATGAAAATTTTTTTGATTTTTTGTGTTTTTTATGCTATCAATAATATTTTTATATTTTTCTTCAACCTTCAAAATAATTGTAACGCTCAACTCTCATTCGAACGTTCAAAAAATGTATTATTATTATTCTTGTCTCTTAGGTTTTGTGTGTATGAAAATGTTGACCTTTCGAATATTGATGCCTCCTATTTGCTCTTATAAATACTATTTGACCTGCAGAAATTTAAGAATCATGAAAGAATATTTTAGGCTCATACTGACTGAATCACTAAGAATCATTAAGACTTGGCTCGATTTATGTTGTCCTAAAAAGAAAAAGTGTAATATTAATATAAATGCGCCGCGCCTAAACTTCCTAAGCCTGCCGAAATTTGCTTCCCATGTCCATCACTCGCTTAAGCCTAAAAGGAAATTTAGTGGGACTTATGAGTTTAGTTTGAGTCTGGGCCCCGAAGTGGCTTTAATATCGACCGCGACCAATTGATTTCAAATTTGCTATTCTTTGAATTATTATATTTGCTAAGTTAAGATATATTTGTTTTTTCCTTTCAGTATTCAACTAGTTAATACAGTGTATAATCTTAGCATATTCAATCTCAGTACGGGACCTAAGCCTGACCTAGCGATATCGGGGATAAGTCTCATGACATTGGTCCGAGATCAGGAATGACAAATTTAAGACGGCATAGATTCAGTAGGTAACCGAGACAAAAATGTGTTTTCAATAGATATTTACTGCGGTGTGAGGTCATCTACAAATTAATAAAATATTCAGCCAATTTCCTTTTTTGAAATATTAATATTAATTTTTAGTTATTGTGTTTTTAATTTAAATGCTGACTTTAGTTTGATGTTTGAAGCAGTTTTTCTCAGCGGGTGAATCACTTTTCATTCATAAACATAATGGATTTCGCTTATTTCAAGTGCAAAATTAATGGCGTTTGTAACTAGCTTCCTCATCTGCATAGTTTTTGATTTCAAAGTCATTTTTCTCTCACGCCCACTTTTTCAATTCATTCATCAATCAGTAAGCTAAGAGGAATTCTTGTGAATTTGTAAAATTATGGAATTAAATGCTACATTCAAGCTTTGTCATTCAGTAGGTCTCATAATGCCACTGATTTACCATTTCTATTCAGACGTAGATCAGAACATATCTTTGTATACGTAGCTATTAACAGAGTTGATGGAAAGCTATGCTACTAAATCCATTGAAATATTCTTTGCAAATTTAAACTCTTGGAATGACAGTTTATACATTTTAACTTTTTGCAAGAAATCTTATTTTCTTTACAAACAACAATTTAATTTATATTTATTCATAATTTAATTGAGTAGAAATATAGTTTTACATTTTTATTTTAGCATTTGCACGTTATCAAATCCAATCAAGATGTTATACTTAAATCTACTTAGTCCCTGTTTCAGACCTGTAGTCATGTAAATGCTAGAGATTCAATCACATTGGCGTAACTTAGCGTGCTATCAGCGCGTTAACCAGGTCAACTTTACCCGAAATGAACAATTGGGTTGTTTAAAATGAATGGTTTTAAGTTTTATATGCGTGTTCTTTTTTGTATTTGGCGTTCTTATTATTTCGCCTATACTTTATAAAGGTTGACCTGCTATCTATATATGGGGCCACGGGCAATTGTCTGTGGGACAAATTATTTGACCATTTGCCACTCCGCGCGTTTTAGATCTAAATAAATATTAAACATTGTTTGTGTCAAGTTTCTGTTTTTTCAATATTAGCATATTAATTACTGTAAACAATATATTGTTCTTAATCCTAAGATTTACATCCCAAGTTTTTTTAAACAACCATTTTCGTATATATTGTTTTTGCCTTCCATAACATAAGGGGAATGATCCAAAGGGATTCTCTAATTTAAATATTTTCACAAACGTGTGAAATATCGCGTAAACTAGAGGGAATTCAGAACTGGTTTCTTTCTAAATGCAATTAATTAATGCGTTATCGAAATTGTGAGCGGGATTTGTCACCTAATAAGTAGTCGAAGGGCAGCTAGTGCCTAATTCCTCTAATTAACGCGTTTATTTACGCGAAAAAGGTAATTTTAATGCGTTATTCTATGCAATTATTAACACTATTTTGGACCAATTTCCTAAAACAAGCGTTGTGATAAACCCTTCATAACCTATGAATTTTTAGATTAGTTTTTTTTTCGTTGTTGAATTTAAATGTTTAAGACTATTAGAGTTTGTTAGATAAAAAAACTTCGGTATGACCCTCCTTTGTTGTATTTATTCATTGCTGACATGGCAACATCATTAAATGGTGTAGGACTGAATGTCATAAGACGTTTTTTATGGTCATTGTGGACTTATTTGAAGGAAGGTAGGCATGCATCATCAATTAATATCAGTTTCAAGAAGGAACAATTGAAATAATCACGTCATGGTTAAGAAAAGATGCTTGCTGACTGTCATTTTCATCTTATTGTGTTAATACTACATTACCTTAACGGAATCAATCTAAAAAACCTTCTGTTTCCAGTTGATGAATTGAATTGTCTATGAATATTCAATTAAACCAGTGATTCCCAATCCGAGGAAGGATTCCTCCCTAATTTTATGAGTTAAAGGGAGGAATTTCATAAAAAAATTTAAAATTTTTTGCATTTTTATTTATTTTCTTGAAAAACGTCTTCCCAAACGGTTATAATTTTAATGTTTTATTTGTTTTTCGTCGTATGGTGATGAATAAATAGTTTCAAAATGGGCAAAAGGAGGAATGTACCAAGAAAGGTTGGGAACCACTGAACTAAACCAAATATCAGTGGTTAAATTTTGATTCTAGAAGAATTATGCCATTCATAAGGCATGCTATTGAGTATGTTCCTAATAAAGTAATTGTTGCTATTTGGCATCACATAAATGAAAGGGATCAAATAGAAATATGAAGGTTTTCGAGATAGCAGAACTAATACGAAGCACAATTGGTAATTATTTCAATTTGATAAAATATGTAATTATAATGTTTTCAATCCCATTAGCTTTCTACGCCTAAATTTATTTCTGCATTTGCTTTATAAAGTTATAAATGTGCATACTTGCGATTGTTCATTAATTAATGTTCTTTCAATTTCATACCTTGTATCTCACTCCCCTTTCGCGTATGTCAAAGTTAAAAATTTTGTGGAAATGGTATATTATCATGAGTTCGTTGCTTGAGCCATACTTTTCGGTTTGGTTTTTTAATTATAGTATAATTGATGTTTTTCCCTCCAAAACGTAGTAATTTCAAGATATTTGGAGTACATTTTGTTTTCTATGTAATAAAATATTTGTTTCCCCTATTAATTTTTGTTCTATTTACGGAAATTTTATTGATTTGTTTTTCCTCATAAAAGATTCATAAAATTATTCTTAAGGAGGAGAGATCTCCGCTATTGACTTCATTTTAAAAATATTTCCTCGACTCCGATATATTGCGTTATCTTCCAACCGATGCATCTGTTGTTCAAACATCCATATTTCATTAGGGCGGCGCGTTTTTATCTAAAATTTCCCATTCAGGTCAACTATTGAACCTTCAGATGTTACTTTTCAAATTTGGGTTTGACATGTATATCAGCTGTTAACTTCTTCCGAATTTTGCCAGCTTTTGTTTCTATTGAAATTGGGTCAATGTTTGACAGATTTTAATAAAGTTTTGATTGCGACACTAGTTTACTATTACATCATTTTTCGTAATGTAAGAGCGATATATAGATATATTCCTTGAAGTGGTTTTGCGTGTAAATTGATATAATATTCAAAGAGAACGAATGAAAATATCTATTTTGAAATAGTTAAAACAAAACGTCGAACGAAAATGAATTTTTGAATTGAACCGTTTGTGACTTAATATATTTGTAAATGTAATGCGTCATTCTAATCGGAAATACACATTTTTCCGGTCTACATTAGTTAAAAAGTAAGAAATTAACATTATACATTGCTGCATTCGATTTTAGAGTAAACCATTCAAATTAAAGAACATGTTCATATTTAAACATGTCATTCAATTTAACTCATTAGATACTAGTGATGGGCATTAGTGTTTTACGGCTTTGACCACGGCTGCATTTGTTCGCGCTAACGGCCGTGTACGGCCTGAACACTTACTGCTTCGGCTGGCCTCAGCTTCAGTTTTCAAGTCACAATTTTTAACAGCTGAATGTTGGACTTTAGTTTTGGCTTTCAAACTAAATTAACCCGGTTTTTACAATAAATAATGAACTTTATTCAAGGTGAATGTAAGTCCAGATAGATTATGAAAAATTTGGTTAATGTAATATACGATATTATTTTTGCGACTGGGAGCTGCTTCAATATTTGCAGCTGCAGCCGGGTACGGGTTTTAGCATCGCGGCCACGCCACTAATAAAAATTAGCAACCGGGTATGGGCAACCATAACGTCCAGCAGCAAAACACAGCACCCGACTCGACCCGACACACAATTTGATCAACGGAACCTTACCCGAACCGACTATTGATTCTCTTATACAACCCTACCCAAATTGAAATTATTGTGCCCGACTAAGACCCGATATCTGACGTCGGATTGGGTAAATTCGTTTATCCGATGACTAAATGGGAATCAAAAATAAAACATTTTATTAAATCAAGCTTTTTCATACCCTGTTTGTACAATGATCCCTATTTAGGACTTTTTTAACTTTTACTTTTATGGCTCACATTTCAAATTGAGCTCATTTTTATGTTAATTAACATCAATTTAGTTAATTCTAAGCGAAATTACTTTAGAAAAAAATTGGTTCCTTTATGGGTTGAAATAAATACACTTTATAGTATCCAGGTTGAGTAGAATTTTGTTTTTATGAAAAAATGCATTTTAAACGTATGCTATTTCAAATTTTTTGTTTATTTTGTTGTCTTTATTTTTTATTGAACTCCGGATTTAATTTTCAAAAAATGCGTTTTTTTAAAACAAATGCTCTTGAACGATTGGATCATAAAGCATAAATTTAAGCAATAACTGTGGCAATAACTTTCTCAAAGTGTCGGCACTGTGGTCTACGACCATGTTCAAAAAATTCCAAGTTGAATCCTTGTTTCTATATGCATGTGCGTTGTGCAATTAAAATAAATACTAAAAATGATAAAAAATAATATAGTGCACTTTACCCTGTTTTAAACGTTTTTTATAAGCATTGTTGAAAACACCTGGTTGTGTCTGATTTATTATAAATGTTGTCTGATATTCCGTGATATCAGTTCAATGAGGGCAATTTCCTGCCTGAGAATAAAATGAGAGCGCAGAAAATACGAAGCTTGGAAAGTATTATAATGTCAAAGCATCTAGAAAACTCGAACATTGTCAGACTGAATCAAGTTTAAAATATTTTCGAAGATGCAATTCGTTTGCTTCCGCATGTAAAGATGCAATTCGAACAACTATGGCTGATAAGGATTTACTGTGTAGAGAATAGAAACATATTTTGTATTATTTTATAGTTTGCAGTTTGTTTGTTTCTTGTTTAAATTTTCTTTAAGAAAAGGCATTGTTTCATATTCATTTAAATGGAACGACTTATGTATTAATTGGAATGATTTAGCTTTTAATTTGATCGGTAAAAGGTGTAGACTTTAATGTATTTCAAATATATTAAATCTCTCAGGAGTGAAATTGAGGAGGTATCTGTCTATTCGATTAGAGTTTGAGAACGTGTATTGCGCTTTCAATTGTTGTTTTTAGTCGGTATTTCGAAACGTTTACGAAAACATTAGAGAAGAACTTTATCTGCCGTAATTAATTCATAATTATAACCGCAAACACCTTATTGTACCTGTAAAGTCACTGACTGGTTTGCTTACAATTTTAAAAAAAAATTAGAGAATCCGTGGATTTGGAGGCATCTATGGGTAAACGTACTTCCTCGTTATGGTGACCATTTGTCATAAAAGTTATTCGTGTCCTTGAAGTAGCTTACCTTAAAATTTTAACTGTTTTCACGAAAAGCCTGTTTTTTGCAAAAGGAAACAAATTCGTGTCATATGTAGTTTTCAGATAATAAAGCAGTATAAAGACTGTGGCAGCAACAACTGGCCTCAACTATTTTATTTTTTGTCAATACACATCAAAGTGCCGTCTCAGTGCGCGAATTAGGGATGACATTATTCCTGCACTTAACATGCAGGGAAATATTCAATTTTTCAATGATAATATTATCAATTGTTCCCATTCCTAGCGTTCAGAAAAACTATTTTTGTCGGCCCGTAAAAATACTTAGGTTATTTAAGGTTAAACATGTTACCGCCTATCGTAGCAATAGTTTAAAGTCGAGTGGGGTTGCCTCAAAATTCATTATCCACATTTTACAAAATTAAACTTTCATATGTAAGTTTGTTTCATTATTTTCTTTGAAAATATTCTATAATTTGTTTCGATCCTTAGTTGGTAGGAAAGTGGTTGATTGTTTTTAACATTATATTTTAAATGATTTTTTTATTATCCAGCTTTTTGTATAACAATTTTAACAAATTCAGTCAATTTTTTATTAAATGCATAAAATGATATGCATATATAAAGACCTTGAACTAATACTTTCAAACTATAAAAAATTCGAAGAACCGCTATCACTTTTTGATAATAAATTTGATACGAAACTTCTCGTTTAAAAATATAAAAATAGTAACATTTTGTAATTAAAATTCAATGAAGCTCAACATAGATATTGTCGCCCTAATTTTTTTCAGATTTAAACCGTTTTCCAAAAAAATTGAAATCTGCTTCGCCTCCCCTTTACATTGTCAAATCAGTCTCACTCCTTTTCAATCATATATATGAGCATACCATTTTATTGATAATATAAATTTGCACAAAGAAACAAGAAACTGTAGTGTACATTGTAATGTTTTGAAGTAGTCACTCGTCTTAGTAATATTGTTGAACAAGAATGCATATGACAAACTCTGGGGCAAAATTACTGAATTTGTAGAAGATAATTGCTATATTTTTAGATTTTTTCGCAATAAATTGTTGAAGTCAAATTTAGAAACCTAGATAATAAATACTGATGATTTTTTGTCAGTGTGCAGAGTTCTAATTGTTATCCGCATGATTAATCGAAGACTTTGCAAACTAACGCCAATATTAATGTATAGTGATTTTTTTGGTGTTAACTCTCGACGTCTACTCAAGATTACCCAATAAATTATCAAAGCCAATACTCATGTATTCCTCGGCTTTCAAGTGTTGGGAAGTAAGATGGCATATGCCATGTCTTTCCCACCCCTCTTGACTTCTCTAAGGTTTCTGTATGTTTCCTTGTTGACGATTTTTCTTGAATCTTGTTGGTTTGACTCATTTATCCCAAAATACAGTATAAATCACTTGATGTGAATTTCAGTAAGTAAACATAAATTTTGTGCATTGTCAAAACGTTTTGGATTTTATGGTTATTTTAAATTCACAGTTTCAAATATTTGCTTGTGATACACCAAAACTCTAGGAATACTTAAATTTATCAATTCTAGTAATTAGCTAACGTTGATTTGATTTTAAACGATCTCTATGATATTCAAAAAAAATTCTTAATGTGCAGAAAGGAAGCCTTCATTATAATTTGTATAGTAAATGAAATCTGTTTGATTTTTTGGCAGTTTTGCCATTAAATATAATATTTCCTCAACTTGCCTGCAAACATAACAGTTAATTTGTGCTTTTAATGTGCATATGAGCTCTCACTAAATCTTTCACTTGTAGAGTATGGGAAATTGTTGTGTCAATGAATCCATGCTGTGCTTGTGATGGATTTGGAATGATTGAATAGTGTTTTAGTTTGACAGATTTGTCACCATTATAGGCCATAAAAAGACAGTCTTCAACAGATTTACATATATTTTCGCCATCTCTTGATTGCACTTCCACAGAAAGCTTGCAAAATTCTATTTCTAGTTTTAAATAAATGTTTTAAGATATTTAGATTTCCGCAAACAGCATGCTCCTACTAAATTTTAAGACGTATTTAAAGATATTTGCTTTTACACTTGAAGCGCGCTTTGGCTTGCGTTAGATTTCTAACAATTGCATTTTTACGAGAACTTTTCCACATAAGGTGAGCTTTACATTCTATAAATAACAAAAGAAATCCAATTAATTCAGGTCAGTAATTGCTTTTATTTTAATGAATTTCAGTGAATTGCTTGCATAATTTAAAACAATCCTACTGTTTTTTCATATAGAAAAAATGACTAATTGTACATTTACCGAAATTTAATGAAATGTAATATATTCTTTCAATATTACAATACACCTCTGTGCCGCAATGGTTAATGCAGAATTGAGTTAGCAAATTATTGATTCTTACCAACTTTTGCATTAAATATTCGGTTAAATTTATTAAATTCAAATATTCATATATATATATATATATATATATATATGTTTGTTATTTATGAATATAGAAAATGTTTTTGTAAGAAGCTTGGCAATCTAAGGCAATGTAAGCGAATCTTCACTTTTTAAATGTCAAATACTCTCTACGCTTATAAGCTGAATTTAACGTCACTTCGCCAAATCTTTAAGAGACACGAAATCATTAAGAAGCGATCATAAAATGATCGATAAGAACATCGAATTATATAGAATCACGATCTGTCATTGTCTAAGCAAATTTATACTGGTCATTACATGTAGAATAAAAGTTCAACATATTTTTATTACAAAGCAAATAAATATTGCTATTAATATAATTGGCAATCTAAATCATCGAATCATATTCGGTTTTAATCAACTAGACCATTTCCGGGTAATGTATAAATGGCGATTCCGTTTATTTTTGGAATTTTTTTACAAAATGAAGTTTCCCCTTAGAATTTGCTATGGGATTTGTACTAAATATTTTGAAACCCGTACATAGCCCACAAAATAAAAATAATGATAATATGCAGGCACGGCCTTAGGACCAGTACTTTGCCCGCTTTTGAGGATTCCTCAAAGGAATCTTTTTTATACATTTTCAAGTATGTTGTTTATAATTTCGATGCAAAACAGAATTTAGTGTTATAGTGAAAGTCTATTGTCAGATTCAAGCAACAAATTTGAAATTTACTAAGAATTGTTTGGTGCGAATTTCAATTTCAACTAAAACCCTTAACAGCGGTATTTTCAACAAACAATGTTTGTACCAAACTAAGTTCGACTTTTTAATCCACTACGATCAACAACGCTTGATTAAAATACGCAAGGAAATCTAAAATGTAAAAATATACATTGAAAGAGTAGATTTTGCGTTTCAGGGATTCTAAGGACAACGGTTCCATTTTAAAACTACAGATTATACCATTAATTAACCGATTGATGACAATAAATCAAAATCGATTTGTGAAAATCAACTGATTAATCGAGTGAATTAATGAAAATTTGATAGTAGCCCTATTTACTCCTATAGTCTGGAAATATCGTGAATAAAGTTTGACTGCTATTGTATTTTATGTAAGTTAAAAAACATTTCCAAACATTTTACATTTCTTTAAAAACTATGGTTTGAACATCTCAACACTTATTCAATACAATATAACAGGCTGAAGTATGTTTGCCGGCCCCGGCCTCGAAATTTACGTTCAATTCAAGTTTTCCTTAATATTTAGTGCGACTTCTCTACACGTGTTTTAATGTTCATATGGGTATAATGCCCAATTCATTTTAAATTATTAGAATTTCTGATTTAAAGAATTTTTGTTTAATCATTAATTATCGTCAATATTGATTTTCAGTTCTCGGAACTTTAGAATGTGTCCTCGTGTTTATGATAAAGCTGTTCTTTTGGCTCGTTACTCGCGTAATACAAATTCATGCCATGAGTTTCAGTGTCATTTATAATTTTCAATTTATATCATATTTTTAAATTCTTCTCGTACTTGAGCTTTGATATTATTAAGAAAATGTATGCTAGGTTAGGCCACGGTTAGACTAGTGATTGGTTCATAAGTGATCTGTCACATTGGAAAGAATTGCACGTCTAACCACCGGAGATAATAAGCATGTGACGATCACAAGCAAATCGAACGCGCATCAAGTTCCATTAATTGTTTGAAATCTGGAGGCTTTAAACACAGTTTGCACAAATTCTAAACATACAGAATTGACTCTCAGTCCATGATATGGCAGCAATAGAAAGAGTGAAGGCTGTAATCCCATGTTTGACACTGGAGTAGACTAGACAATTCAATGTAACCAATCCAGCGAGTGATGCTAAACTTATAATCAAACCACCCTTTTTGCCATTTGCTTTGCTCATTGAATTGATCCCGACGTAGATCACGCGAATCATAGCAGTTGGGTTGATATTAAGTGATTTTCTTTATTGAGGATTCCACTGTTATTGATCGCAATATCGAGAGCCTCACGTATATCGTATGCTTGCTCAAACGCAAGTATTACTGCTTCTCTTTTACACATATCACATTTCAAAAAATAGAAATTCACATCTGAGAAGTTTTTTCTCCATTCATTGTTAATTTTTTCCCATTTGTTTGTCACTTTATCAAGGATTACTACGTCAACGTCTTGTTCTAGAAACGTTTTGGCTACTTTTTTCCCAATGCCATTAAGGCCTCCAGTAACAATTCCTTTTTTATGTTTGAGACTCATAATGAATATAGAAATTGTAATGAAAACAATTTTGCCTATTTTGTTTATACAGTAATTAATATTCAAATATATTTGAGCTTTAACGTCAACTTTTTCATCACCAGTGGCAGCGGCAACTTTGCCGATTTTTACGCCTGCCTGTTATTTCTATATATGTGCATTTTATGTCAATCCGCTATGCTAGATTTGTATGTACAGTTTTTATAATTCGTAGAGTAGGCTTATTTCTTCCATTTTATATTATTCTTTGTTGTATATTGTAGCATTGTTTAATTAAATTTTATTTTTTTTCTATCTTTTGGTTGAAATATATTTTCCAACATTACTATTGGTATTGATTCATATCTGATGGTTGTTAGTGTGTTTATGTAGACTACCTATTCATGTGTATTGAAATTAAGCACTAATTTATTTTTAAATGCTTAGCCAAAATTCTGTTTCCATTGATTTCTAACAGTAACTTAATTCTAATTCTTTGATGTCAGTCGGTGTTCTAGAAAGGGCGTCATCCCCCGCCCATCCTACGTCTCCCTCTTTTTCAAACAACTACTTAAACATTTTCTAAATTGCGGTTTTAAACAGACTAGTTCTTATCTACCTCAAAGATTTTGTAAAGAACCTCATAAATCATTGATGTTTTTGAAGATTTATAAATGTTTATAATAATTTTAGGAAAAAACTTTGAACCACCCTCTCGTTCAAAATTTTCTAGGATCACGCTTGTATAAGATATTACTTAATGTTTAATAATTGCATTGATATAAAAACTGCGCATCTTTAGAAGAACAAAGTAGACACATTTGTATAGATAATTGCTTTCTTATTTGGTCATACGCGAAAATAAATTTCTAATGATTTTCCGACTTCAAAGATATTTAAAGAGCTTTCGCAAAGCGCACATTGCGTATTTAACGACGCGCAAAACTAGAATCTATAAAATAAACAAAGTAAAACCCATTATGTTCCTTTAAATGTGCACATATTTATTTTTCGAAATTTTGATTTCAGAATTTTAATTCTTTTATTAGTGAAAAATGGATGCCGTTTTAGTATGAGATCTCAAAGTTGAAAATATACTTTGGCATCTAATTTCAGAATTTCAAAGGAGCTCAGGCCAAGCTTGTTTTCCATTTTCTAAAAGTCATTAACAAGGCGATTAAAAGTAAAAGAGTCAACATTGACGTTTTTCTAAATAGAAAGTCAATATTTTTAAGGTCAAAATAAAGTCAAATTTTCCAACATTTGGAATTAGGCAAAAAAATTGAAATTTCTTTGGGGCCGAATTTTTGGTCAAATTTTTGAAAAGAAAATCATGTATGAATGGTTTTCATAAAAAGGTCGTTAAACCTATATAATAAAAATATTCAAAATTTTTAATAGTAGAGTATCTGAAAAAAATATATTCCTTTTATACTTAAATTTGTAAAAAAAGCTTGAGGAGAAGGAAACTTCTACCTATAAGCTAAGAACCTCATTTCCAATACGTTTAGCTTTTTAAAATATAAATTTTTAGTTACAATAACATTGGCAAATATCACTGCCCAACTTTTAAATATTAAAATAGATATAAGTTAGAGCAAGTATTTAGTTACTATTTTAATGTTTATAGAAAAATGTCATTTTCTAAGGGTTTTATTGTTGAGCGAGCAAGAACCGTTATCAATGAGACTGTCATGGAAATGTTAGTGAAGGTCGCAAATTATTATGAAATGAATTGGACTTGTCGGATTCTTTGAGTCAGAATGAACCTCAATTTTGAAAGCTTGACAAAAAATTTGAAAACTATATACTACATGTCTAAACGAATTGTTGCAATGGGTTAATTAAGTCCTGCAGAATATAGATTGCTGAAAATAGCGAAGTGTCTTCCTGCTTCCGTGGAAAGGTTCTTCTCAATGTTAAAAAGCATCCTTACTGAAAATTCAATTAAAATTCTAAAGATATTGTGCATTTCTATATTGCGTGCTTCTTACAACCTAGTTGATAATATTTAGTATAGAATACACAAATTTTGCAAAAGCTAGGAATTCTTTAGGTCAATTTTTTAAGGTAAAAATTACGTTTTGAAGTAAAAAAAAGTTAAAATGTTTTGTCAAAATTTGAAATTATTTTGGTGAAAATTATTGTTAGCTCGGCTCAGTCCCGCTACACGTTAAAATGATTAAAGTCTACCCAGGCTTAGTCTAAGCTGGCCAAATTTTCAAATCTACTGCATTCTACTTTAAAATGGAATAAGATTTTACTTCTGCGGCTCTTTTCAGAGAGCTATTTGGAGAATGTATTGACTTGATTTTCAAGTGTCATCAGAAGTACTCAAGTTCTAAAGTCATCCAAAATTTTGAAGTTGAGAAGAATACAGTCAGGGTCTGTGCTGGAGTGCTATTGGTAAGTGGGTACACATCACTTCCATGAAGATTACTATTCTGGTAAGAGTAGGATGATGTACAAATTGGAATAATTGCCAACAACATTAAATGAATCGCCTTTGAGCTATTCCTCCGATTTTTATGATTGAAAGAAGAACAATACAAAGCTCAAAATACAATGCTTAGGAAAGTTTGCCAATATCATGCTAAATCCACGAGGTTGTAAATTTATGTTGTATATTATTTAGGTAGAGACAAGCTTCTTTTATACCTATTACAACATTTTTTAATTTTTTTAGAGATTTCTGGTCAAATATTAGTTAAATTAGGCAGCCATCAAATGAAGGCTTTAACTTTTAAAGAATGTAATTTTTAAGCGCTTTTAATGTTAATGACATAGTGTATTTCCTTTTGCAAATTTATAATGTCAAGTTTATATTGAGCCTTTCAATAAAATTTGAGATATCTCGCTGCTTTTATCAAATTGACTTTAGTTCGTTTAGTTTATTTACTAAACACTTCTCCCTTAGAAAAATGAATGAATGTGTCCATTAAAAAATATCAATTTGGAAGATTTGTGATAAATTTGGAATGTTTGAGATTTGTTTGTGTGAAAAAAGTACCAAACATATTAGGCCTCGATTTGATTAATTTGATTTATTGGTTTGAAAATAGCTCTTTTTCAAGCAAAGAATAGATTTAGAAATATAGATATTTAGGCACAAACATTCTCCATCGAACAGAGATCTATTAACTGTTCTGCCAATTCTACTATATATATATATATATATATATATATATATATATAGGTTTTAACTACAAAAGTAATTTTCTATTCAGGAACTTTAAAATAAGTTCTCGAATTTATGGTAAATCGGTTCCTCTTGCTCATTGCTAATATAATACAAATTCTTGCCATGACTTTCGTCATTTATAATTTGTAAATATAAACTAGCAGCCTTAGCAACAGAAATCATGTTTTCAAACTTTATGTGGTTAAGGAATTGGGATTTGACATTATTAATTATGTCAATACTAGGTAAGGAATCAAGTTCCGTTGATTGTTTTAAGTCTGGGATCCTAGTAAGTTCAGTTTGAACCGCTCCCAAACAAACTGAATTTAGTCGGACTCCATGCAAATCAAGAAAACCGGGTATTGCAGCAATGGAACGAGTGAAGCTTGTAACTCCATGGCACTTGAATAAGCTGGAAGTGGAAAAGTACTCAATCCAGCGGCTGATGCCGAATTTATAATCAAACCGCCATTTTTACCATTCGCTTTGCTCATTAAGTTGATTCCAATATAAGCAATTCTCACCACAGCCATTAAGTTGATTCCAATATAAGCAATTCTCACCACAGCAATTAAGTTGACATCCAATGATCTTTCCCAATTTTCTTCATTAAAAGTACCAGCATTATTGATCACAATATCGAGACCATTCAGTAAAGCATAGGCCTGTTCAAATGAAGATATTACTTCTTCTCTGTTACACATATCACATTTCAAAAAGTGGAATTTCGCATCTGGGAAGTTTTTTTTCCATTCATTGTCAATGTTTTCCCATTGGTTTGCAGCTATATCAAGAACTGCTAAGTCAGCTCCTTGTTCGAGTAGAGTTTCGGCTACCTTCTTCCCAATGCCGTTAAGACCTCCAGTCACAATTGCTTTCTTGTGTTTGAGATTCATTATTTAGCCACGAAGTGAATTTCAAATAATGTGAACTATTGTGTTTATAAATTAAACACTTTGATAATGTGTACAGACATTATTTTACCTCCAGTTCAATATTGCAATCAATAATAAAACATCACAGTTTTTATTTTGTTCACTCTCATGTCCAATCCCAGGTTACTGATGGAGTTAGAACTTGGCGACTTGGTGTATGCAATTCTGCAACTTTACATTTGTTAAATTTTAGTTTTCTATGTGTGCTCTTTTTAATGTAATAGTGATTGAAGTGTTCCGTTCTAGTTATGTTATATGGTATATTTAAGAGTCTGCGGCAGAGATGGAATCCGAGTGCAAAGTTGGGTCTATTTCCGTATTGACCCAGATCCTGATCTGATTTTTATCATCTTCATTTTTACTGTTTCGACCAGGATTTTTTATATTTTTACCTTTGTGAGCCAATGGAATTGTAGTTTTTGCACACGTTGACGTTCGCAAATTTTTTGGTCATTCTAGTCTGCAGTCTGTATATATCTACATACATGTTTACAAGAAACTTTTCATCATTTTAAACCATTGTTTAACTTTAAACATTTTCAAACTATTTTCTCGCAACTCATGAAATATTAAAATGCTAAGAAATATCTATTTTTGAACGTGCTTCCAAGTAATGTTGAACACATTGGCTAAAGGGCATTACTGCACTTGAAGTACTTAAAAAGATTGACTATTTTTTATTTTTAAAATCCTTTTAAATTCTCTTTTATAGATAATGTTCAGGTAAGTAAGACGTCGAAACCCACGGGAGCAACAACTGTTTCTTTGAATTTGGCCTCCATCATAAGGCGCTTTGGATATCTTTATGAGTTTGTGAGTAATCTGAATTTTAAAAAAATTCCAGTATAGTTAGGAAAGAGTCGAGCCCGATAATTGGTTACCAATGAATTACAACACGAATATACTCTCTCAGATAGGAAAGATGATGCTGGAATCGCAAACAGCATATAGGTTACTCTCTGAAGTTCTGGAATTGATTAAATATTTCGGTGTAAGAAGTGGGTGATGAGATGTCATTTTAGTGCATTGTGTGAACTAAGAAGTGAATATTTTTGTGTTGTATCCGGAAAGGCACAACGGGTTCTAAGCCAGGAACAGCTTTGGACCGGCGCCCAGTTCCCATCTTTTTTCTGCGAGTACGCGTTGTTAATTAAAATTCATAAAGCATTTTATGAACAATGATAACATTTCTAATACATTTCTATACATTTATTTGAACTAAACTTTTATTTGAATTAAAGAATTTTACTATAATTAAAGAATTCGACCACCATATTGTGCAGAATTACAATATGTACAGTAACTCTATGGGAAAAACATGGTACCGATTATGTCGAAATTTGAATTGAAGTCAGTGTAGTTTATGGTTAGCAATTTATGACCTCCAAACTAGTAGGCTTGCCGATGACGAAGACCTGGAAAAGCAGTTGCTACCTAATCCTCTCGAACTATTAAGTTTGATCAATTTAAGTTTAATTGAATGTAGTTATCAAAATAATAAGCGTTTTTAATATCTCGAAGTAACACTAGGGTTTCGAATACTTCATTTGTCTTCGTTTCATTAAGTATATGGAATATTTTACCCTCGAAATTAAGGAATGAATCAAACAGAATTGTATTATATAGGCTAAATATTCAAAATGTTACAAGTAATTTTCTTTAATAAATTTATTTTATAATTCATATTATGTTTATTAACACCCTTGGACATGCATTTGATCTTAATGTGCGTGGTATACTGTGAAGCTTGCATTTTACATTTCTTTCTAAAACTTCAGTAGCTGACTACTTACAGTATTCGAGTGTCTAATATCGAATGACTTGCATTTATATCTAAATAGCTATCGTCACTGTTGACGATTATCTGGTTTTTTGTTACCATGCTCGTCCATGATAATTGAATTTTTTTCAATTTCCATTTCTAAGTGAATTTCTGTCATGATGGCAGAATGCTAAGGCTTAAGATAAACAATAAAATGTGATCTCTTCTATTAGCACTTCAAAGTGGTAAGAATGCGAAAGTCAGTGTAAAGAAATACGTCCATTTTTTAAGTCTAGTGAATTTTTTCTACCTATTACACTTCGATATTTTAATTTGTCAATTGTGCACTTTGTCTAATTTGCTATTTCAAGAAATGGGTAAAAACCATCTTCGAACAAATGATAAATTATTTGATTAATTGTGTGATACGAGATACCTATGATTTTTTATATATTATTTTTTTTAGAAATTTACTGTACGTTAGCTGTTGGCTTGGGTCAGGCCAAAAAACAGAGAGCCTCTTACAGCTTGGGTATGGCAAATTTCAGGATTATCTGGAATTTTCTAAGCTATTTTAATTACAAACGAAAGCTGTGCCAGATTTATGCTTTAACCAATCCTCCTAGAATCTACTCATAAAAAACCATAAAGCTCCATGTAAAAAGTCATAAAAACACTTTAAGATCCCTTTACGTCAAAAAATCTTTTGAGTATTCATTGTAAAATTTAAAGTATTGCCTCTTTTAATATGTAATGGTTCTGATAATGATGGCAGACTCTATTCGTTCTTGTATGGTATGAAGGAATAAAATCATACTTTTCAAATTATTTTTCTAAACCGCCTAAATAATGTTTTATGCAAATGAGTGTGCTAGCGACTGTATAGTCTTAAGGAAATATGGAAAAATTTCATCTACCCTCTATACAAAGAATTTCTCTCACTGTACAGTGTACAGTGCAATGTAAAATTTAATGATTACCTACCAATAATTCTGTTTTAAATCCTTACCTCATTATATTAATCGTATCTAGCTATTTGAGCACAATTTTGTCGGATCTAGCCATTGAAATGAGTAGCTGCCCAAAAAATTCCTATCCATAATTGTAAAGCAGAACTTTCAGGTTGACTTTGTGTCATTAATCCCTTTCTAGTTGAAATACGTATATCCATTTCGTAATGCCAAATGTGTTCTCGTATAAAATATCGTATTATTGTTGAATATCCGTCTACCACAACTTTTGCAAACAATTTTTTGGCATAATGCTCCAATATTTTATGCATTTTGGAGTATCAGTAAATAAAATTTGAGTTTAGCTATTACATGATTAGCATTGTCATTGGCAAAGCCTCCATCGTTTGACTTCCTATTTATTTTCAAAAAGGTTTCAATCTTGTTAATATTTGTCGATTACCAAAGCCTACTATATAGAAGACGGTAAAGTCACTCATTCTAGAATACGTTTCTAGACAAGGATATCTGTTTATATAATTTAACTATAAAATATTGTGTAGCACACTCCATTTTTCAAAACACAACTGTCAATCTATTTAGTCAGAGTGCCTGGGGTATAAAATGTACCGCAAACCGTGGTTAACTGCTAAGTAGCGCTGTTACGATTAAGGATGTTTGCAATCGATTAAATTGTACTGGTTCAACAGATTAATCAATTCATCGACGTTTATTAATTGCTTCAGAACAAAACACTAACAACACAATTTTAGGAATTTTAATTCAAGATCATTATTTCAATGATTTTGGGAATGAGTAATACTCACTGTTAAGTTATTCTTATAATTGCTGATGAGAACGTGTGCATGAACTACCCACCAATGTTTGGAAATTGTGGTTTTCCAAGAGATTTGGCCGGTTATGAACTTTTCTTAATAAGTAAAAATAATCAATGGGTGTTTCTCGATTCAAAATTGTTATTTATCAATTATTTTTAAATTACCGCTTGTTTATTACAATAGATCATTATATAATAATAAGGCGGTCAAGATATCAGATAAAGTAACATTAGCTTTTGGCGAAACATTGCCAGAAATTAATGCGTGAAAGAAAAAAAAAGAATAGGAATATATAAATATAAGTTTTTAAATATAATTATTCCCTGTGTTTCACTCGTAGTAGTCTAAAAACATTTGCCAGGATGGTTTAGGCGCACTTCTTTGTGTTCCCTGACTTCTTGACCACCCTGTAGTTGATATGAATGCATTCTGGTAATTTTATTAGTTTTACATTTTAAACTATGCGTTTAAATATAAAATGGTTATGCCTCGATTTAACTAAGTTTTTTATTTTGAAAACTAAACTTTCTTTAAAAAAACTCGTGTGATGAAAAGTTTTTCTGCATTCGCTATATAAAGTTCCAGAGATAAACTTGGCTATATGTTCCAATAGAGTAAAAATTTTTAGGTGATTTAGTAATTCTACTTTCAAATGATAGATATAATTTTTATTAAAAAATTCTCCCAATTTTAAAATATGTCCTTGAATTTATGGTAAATCGGTTCCTCTTGCTCGTTCCTAATGTAATACAAATTCTTGGCATGGGTTTCGTCATTTATAATTTGTAAATATAAACTAGCAGCTTTATCAACAGAAATCATGTTTTCAACCATAATGGCTTCCAGGAATTTTTCTTTGAGATTATTAATTATATCAATGCTGGGTAAAGCATCAAGTTCCTCTAATTGCTCAAAATCTGGACCTTTTAGAATTTCTGTTTGAACTGGCTCCAAACAAACTAAATTAACTCGGACTCCATGAAATTCCAGGAAAAATGGTATTGCAGCAATAGAACGGGTGAAACTTGTAACTCCATGTTTAGCACTTGAGTAAGCTGGGTATCCATAAGTATTCAATCCAGTGATTGATGCGGAATTTATAACCACACCTCCATTTTTGCCATTTGCTTTGCTCATTAAATTGACCCCAATATATGCAACTCTTAGTACAGCAATTAAATTGACTTCCAAACATCCAATTGTCTTCAGCGAAGGCTCCAGCATTGTTGATCACAATATCTAGACCATTCAGTAAAGCATAGGCCTGTTCAAATGAAGATATTACTTCTTCTCTGTTACACATATCACATTTCAAAAAGTAGAAATTCACATCTGAGAAGTTTTTTCTCCATTCATTGTTAATTTTTTCCCATTTGTTTGTCACTTTATCAAGGATTACTACGTCAACGTCTTGTTCTAGAAACGTTTTGGCTACTTTTTTCCCAAGCCATTAAGGCCTCCAGTAACAATCCCATTTTTATGTTTGAGACTCATCATGTATATAGAAATTGAATTCTAATTCCAAACAGTGTTGAACTATTTTGTTTATAATTCAAACAATGTGTACAAATGTGTTATTTAAGCTTGGGAGGTAACGTCAGTCATTTTACGGCCATTCCAATGTTTCAATGAATTTGACTATGTAATGCTTTAGATAGTAGATCATTTCTATAGCAAAAAGTGATTTTCGCTTCTAGGAATTTTTAGATTTTTCCTTGAATACATGTGAGAGATTTGTAGAAGCTAGTAATAATAATACTAATAATAATAATAATAATGGATTTTATCTTAAGAGGTATAGCAATGCAAATACAAAATTGAAAAAGATAGTGAGAATACTATAGGAAGTAAGGTTTTTTGTGACAATTGCAGAATGGAACGAGATTACACATACATAAGATTCCAGGAGAAAGCAATGAAAAGTTAGGATATTTGATTTATATTTAGACGTGTGCAAAGATTAATATCTAGATTTTGAAATATAAAATTAGCTAGAGGAATGATACGAAAAATGTAATTATGGGATGATTTTGATTTATGAATTAAAGGAGATTTAAAAGATAGATATTTGGATGAACGAGAATTAAAGGTGCTTGAGGAAACTGATAGATATTCATTAACATCCAAGTCGTAGCTCCCAATAAGTAATTTGTTAAGAAACATAAGATCAAGATATTTTAAGTAAAGATTTATTGGTAGAAGCTTGGCTTGAACGAGAAGAATTTCAAATGAGGAATTCGAAGAGTAGACCCAACGAATAGCACGATGTAGTATACGGTCAATTTTTAAGGCAGAAGAATCAAGATGCCAGCACTGGAAGCATAGCTTAGAGATGACAAGCAGTATGTTTTTTAAAAAAGCAAACATTTGTTTGAACAGTGAGTAGACTTGGGTATTACAGATTTCAGATAAAACAAAGAAGAGAACTTTTTAATTTTTTCAGAAATATGTGATTTCCAGAATAAATTATTAGAAATAGCTATTCCTAAGTCAGTTACTTCACGTTTAAAAGGAATTTCAAATGTAGATAATGTAATAATAGGAGGTCTAGCATTACGTGCAGGGCAAAAAAGAGACCTTCACATTTTGACGTATTGAAAGAAATATGATTATCAATAGACCATTGTAGTGCATTGTCACAAGAAATTTGAAGGTCGTTCAAGTTTGCAGAAAAAATTTGGATATCATCAGCATATTGCATACAAATACGAGAAATACATTTAATGAAATCGTCAATGAATATTAGAAAAAGAAGAGGTCCAAGAATTGAGCCTTGGGGGACACCAGAAGAGATAGGAAATTCAGAAAAGGTTTGAGATCCAATGCGAACTACTTGAGTTAGATTAGAAAGGTAACTAGAAATAAGATTACCAAAATCAGAATTAATACCGAAATTTTCTATTTTGGAAGACTGCTAAAATCTAGATAAATTGATGAAAAACTGATTTGTTTATCAACGTGTTGAAAAGCAAAATCAAGAAATAGCCAATCAGCGTTAGGAAATCGTATTTTTCTCCGTCTAGAACTTATCTGCGGGACCTGAATTAGGGTTTCCAGTTTCACAAATTTCGTATTCTGTAAAAAATTAGTCAACAAAAGGAAATGTATTCGATTGCATAAAATTCATCGCTTAAGTCCATCGCAAATTTGAGGTGACGAACCAACGTCCCGTGGACAGCCTTCCGACTTGGCAATGACTCAATCATGGCAACTTTGCTATTTATTAAGAACTACCTTTCGCCATTGGAATATGTTAGCGTTCAGGATATACATTCATTGAAATTGAACGCATATATTTTAGTTTAAATGATCAAATCCTACGTTAACCACATTTCAATGGGATTTCTCACAACTATATTATATATTATACAACATACAGAAAAAGACTTCTTTATCATTTATAACCGGAGTCGGTTAGGGTTGGGTCAAGAAATGTTGATTCGTTTCCAGGCTTAAAATACATTAAGTGGATTTACCAATATGAACTGCATTATTGATAGAAATTGATGTTGTTGAACTTGGGTGAAGAACACAGAGGGTTAAATCCCTGTTGCAAATTATATTATTTGTAAGTTATATGTTAATGAAATTCCACTAAAATTATAGGGTTGCCCTAAATGAAATTTAAATATTAACATGCAAAGTTCCTCATTGTTTTTTACGTTCGCGTGGAAAATATTTAGACTTTGCAATCTCTCTTATCTTAATGCAATACAATTGCTTTTTGTTGTTCATTGTTGATAATATAACTCTAATCGTTTCTAAAAAGTACACTGTTGCTTTACTTAAAAGTTGTGCGGCCCAATTGCTTACCTGTAAATAACAAAGCGGCCGCGACGACGTACGGGTTCGTCAATGCTGTCGTAGAGTAGAAATCATCAATAGTTTAATTTATTATTATTTACTACATTCATTTATGTTGTTATCTACGTATTCTATATTTATTATTAAATCATTTACCTTTACTAATGTAACAATGTTTTAGAAAAGTAAAAAATGACAGGGTTGAATCTTTTATTCAAATTAGAGATATAACATTATTGCTTACAGAAATAGGATTAATG
Organism: Hofstenia miamia; assembly: GCA_900660155.1. Taxonomy (NCBI): domain Eukaryota; kingdom Metazoa; phylum Xenacoelomorpha; order Acoela; family Hofsteniidae; genus Hofstenia; species Hofstenia miamia. The sequence continues at coordinate 1,165,586 of CABFPE010000062.1, read as the reverse complement.
GTTTCAGAAGTATTGTATATTGTTTCTGTAAAAGGGCCCTATGAATCCGATTGTTTATAATTACTGCTAATAACTGCATTGAAAAGTTTAGCAGAGTATGCTAAAATATAAGAATTCAACTGAGAAATATTTTCTTCCGAAATTATTATTATCTAAAAAATTTCAGTATATCACCAGAAATTTTTTGATCCATCGCCGTGCGAATTAAAGTCCAACATAAATTCAGATTTGAATTTGATTTCGTTAATTAGCATGGCTCTTTCTGTAATTGGGTATTAATAAATAAATATTAAGTCTTCGAAATTCGGTTTAAATCTATACCCAAATTTCTACCAAAAATAGAATGGCGTTAAATTATTAAATTTAATATATATTTGCAAGTAGAAGAATGACTCAGACTGATATTTTAAAATATTGATTTGGACTTGCTACATTTTGGTTAATAAAAAGTATTTCGACAATATTTTATTTTACGTTGTAAATTATGTGAGATTTTAAAACCATGTCTTTATAATGCGAGGGTGACGCATTCGATGTCAGTGAAGATCAGGGTGATGTGCTGCTTCATGTAATGTCTATGCAAGTATACTTTTAGGAAAACCACGCACACAAATTTCGAAATTCTAAAAAATGGCAAATTGTGTCACCGGGTCATTTTTTCTTTTAATTTTACCTTATCTCGCCGGGTCAAATCCTATCGAGATCCTATGAGTTTGATTTTAATATACCCAATCCTGCGAGTGGTGCTGAATTATTATCAAACCACTTTTTTCTCTAGCTTTATGATGATATTTTTTGATGTATTGAAATATTATCAACAGAAAAACAACAATCGTTAAGACTTTTTGGTTGAGCTTGCAGAATAACATAATAACCTGATTTTTATGAATTTGTTTTATCATTTTTTAAAAATATTTTAGACATCTACTTTGTTATATTAAATTTTATGAAAAATTTTGTAATTACCAATATGATAATGCAAGTTCGTGTTTGTTTGATTCAGTTTAAATACCTAAAATTTATATTACAAGACGTTATTTACCATATTCTTAATTTAAGCACCATATTTCAGCATTTCTGATGTTAAAATTGAAAATTGCACTAAATTATTTCTTTGAGGGGACATTGATTACATATTTGCATTTGTGCAAATTGTGAACAAGAGTTGAATGAATGCAGCACTTGGAACTAATAAAACACCTAGTTGCAGAGATTGAAGGTCAACATGCCTGAACTATTATAATGCTTCGAAATTTTCTCAATGAAGAAATCTAAGTAAAGCTCTGAATTGGTATTTACTTGCAAACTATTAATGGACAGACAGATATCAAGGCCCATTGCCTCAAAAATACACTTGAAGTGTTCAACAAAAACCATGACTATGCTCTGTTATTGCGACGATAGGGAAAATCTCCAGCATTTAACTCGGGTCTTCAGATTCCTGATGTCTACAATCAGAGAGTTAAGGAATTGCTATTTTCTCAACGAAATCCATTCATATATAATTTACGTGAGAAAATACCTAGAAATATTAAGTACGATATACAAAATGACTAACTAACAATGAATAGTCGTCATGATATGATTTATTTGCATACTATCCTTCTTGCAGTTTCTATTTTTTGCCAACCAAATGTTATTGATATTATGGGCCTTATTTCTTCCGGAGAAGGTATTAAAGCCCACTATTATGATACCACACAATTTGATTTTAAGAGTACATACAGAAAGTATTTTTAATCTCAGTACATGATATAAATATTCATCTTCAAAACTCTAACAATAATTGTAACCAGCTGAAAATTTCATCCATAAATATGACATTAGTATCCGGTTTAATTAACTATGGCCTTGTTACCTACCTGTACCTTATAATTTTTTTTACTGTCCTACCGCTCATTAAGCAAAATGATGGAAAGCATAATTTTGTATTTGACTGTAAGTCATTCTATTTTTTAAAAATATTCTTTGTAAAGAAAATATGACATAATAGATTTTTTAATTAACTCGAAATAATACTAGGTTTTTGATAGATAATTTCTCTTCATTTAAGCAAATTTATGGAAAATTTAACTTTTGAATTAAGGAATGACTTAAACAGAATGAAATTGTGTAAATGTTTGCACAATTACACATGCAATTAATCTTCTGTAAAAGCTTTGTTTTGGTAGTAATAGAATTAGTAGTTTTTACTGATTTCGTCACTGAAAAACATTTCTTCAACTTTTATTATTTCAAAAACGTTCCTTCTTATTATATTTGAAAAACCTCTTTTTGTCTTTTTCCCAATTCGTGAATATTTCCATTTTCAACCACATTTCTTTCATTGTGTTTACTGAATGCTAATACCAAGGATATGTAAATTAATCGGAGAAACCAAATTAAAGTACATCTACGCAATCATTATGGAATCTTAATATATATGTAAAAAATACTCAATGGTTACAACATTCCAATGGATATATGAAATCGTAGTGAATCTAGAAACATCTATATTGAGCTTATGTGACTATCATATGCTACAATATGAGTTATTCAAATTATTCTCATAACTAATTTTTAAAAAACCAGGCAGTCTAAACCTAATGGGAGCAATATTTGACTCCGACTATTTCTTTTTCTCTTTCTACTGGTTCTTCGTTTGGGCGCGCCGTACGCAAAGTCGAAGTCTACGTGGCCATACAGCCAGGATTGAAAACGGGAAGGAAAGGGACACTTTCCGCTCTTCTGTGGTGGTTTTGAACTTTAAATGTCTTTTTTTGAGCTACAAGCGTTTCGAGATTTTGTTAAGAAATCAGCAGAAATTCAAAAAAGCTTCCGAATAGAATGAATTAAACTATTTGTATATTTTGCTATGGGGAATTTTAATATTTGAATAATAATAATGTCAGTTAGTTGTGCTTAAATTTTTTTTTACATTTACAGTAGAAACGTATGAATTGACTTAAGATTAAGTAAAAAATTCTGCTTAAAATTTTTTTCCAACTAATTAATGTGAACGCTATGACCCTATACGACGAGTATGACTTTTCCCTCCCTTTGTCATGGAGTTATTTAGTGATCTACTAAATATGAAATAAAATGATAAAGAATGATTTGTAGTGGGATTTTTCTCATAGAGTAGTTTTTTATATAATATTTTATTATTAACTATTTAGTTTACAGAATTGATACATTTGAACTCAGGTAATCCTGACGATATTTTTATAACTAATTCGGTTTTTTTCTAATACGGATGAAATTTCTGGCCCTGAGTTTACGGCTTACAAGAGTTTGATTTTATACAAAGTTCAATTAAAATTTATTATAAAAATAACATTATCACCTCATGATTATAACACGGCTAAGGTTTGTCTACTAGATACAAAGTATTTGCTAACATTTAGAATTCACTTTTCGCAAATTAATTTCATATAGTACCGGTATAATGATGAATTCAATGTTGTATTTTAACAAATTTAGAGCATAAACTTCTATTTCTCTGCATATAGTCGTGTTATAACTCTTAGATGAGTGTGTTTTCTATCATTTTTCATTTAAATTTGCTACTGTAAAACAACTAATATTGAATGTCTTGATGAATTTATTGTTGTTGACATTCTTCGCCAAATTAGTAGGGCTAGCGGCAGGCTGCGTCTAACGAAAATGGCTTGGTTACGAAGCACTATTGTAAACCCGATAATACTGACTGCTAATAGCAATTATTTATAAATGTGTATATTACAGCAAAATCGAAACATGGGTGTAGCATAAAACCATCTTGACGTAATGATTGAAAACTAATAACAGTCGTTATGTGTATTTATTATATTATATGTAATCTGCAAGCACATATATCAGCAAATGAAGCGTTTAACAAGTCAAGAAGACGTTCGACTATTATTATTATTATCTTATATATTTTCAAAAATAATATGCATACAAGAATAGATCTCGCGTTTAACACATTTCTAAGAATAAGGGTTCAATTATGTCATTAATTACACGATTGATCGAAATAAATCAAAACGGATTTTTGTGAATAAACTGATTAATCGAGGTGATTTATGAAAATTGAATGGCACACTTAATTACTCTTGTGTTGTCAGTGAAAATTTTGCTACCAAAGTTTAAATTCTATTGTATTTGATATAAGTTAAAAAAACATTTCTAAATAAAGTTTTAGAAAACATTGCAAATTTCAAAACTCATTGCTTTGAAATTATGGTTTGAACATTTCAACACTAATTGGAAATATAGCTTACTGAAATGTAGGTTTGCCGGTGTCATCCAAGTTTATGTGCGGTTCAAATTCTATCCTCATATTTAATGCGATTCTTAAAAATATTTTTTCAACTTTAGTTACTTATTCCTTATTTGCGGAATTTTTCTCTAAGTTTATGAAACGTATAATGGGTAATTCATATTTAAATTATTAGAGCATCCGATTTGATCAACTACATGTGATATATATATATATATATATAAATAAATGTATAATCGGCAATTCATTTTAAATTATTAGAATTTCTGATTTCAAGAATTTATGTTTAATTGTGAATTATCAATATTTATAATCAGTTCTCAAAACTTTATAATATGTCATCGAGTATATGATAAAGCGGTTCTTTTTGCTTGTTGCTGGTGTAATACACATTATGGCCATAACTTTCAGTATCATTTATAATTTCTAAGTATAAACTAGCTGCTTTCTCAACAGATATCATATTTTCAAATTTAACGTCGTCTAATGCTTCAGGTTTAAACTTATTAAGAAAATGAATGCTAGGGGAAGTATCTAGTTCTTTTGTTTGTTTGAAATCTGGAAGGCTTCCAATGTCAGTTTGCACAAATCCCATGCATACAGAATTGACTCTCACTTCATGCAATTCGAAAAAACCTGGTATGAGCAATAAAACCAGTGAAGGCTGTAACCCTATGTTTGGCACTGCAGTAGACTGGATATTCGAATGTAACCAATCCAGCGAGTGATGCTTAATTTATAATCAAACCACCCTTATTGTCATTTGCTTGGCTCATTTAATTAATTCCAATGTAAGTCACACAAATCATAGCAGTTGGGTTGATATTCAGTGATTTTCCCAATTTCCTTCTTTGAGGATTCAAGCGTTGTTGATCACAATATCGAGATACTCAAGTATATCGTATGCTCGCTTAAACGCAGATATTACTTCTCTGTTGCACATATTAAATTTCAAAAAATAGAATTTCGCTCCTCGGAGGTTTTGTCGCCATTCATTGTTAATGTTTTCCCAGTGATTGACAGCTATATCTAGAACTACTATATCAGCCCCATATTCGAGTAGAGTTTAGGCTACTGTATTCACAATGTCATTAAGGCCTCCATTTATAACTGCTTTTTTATTTGTGAGACTCATCCTGGAAACAGGAATGAAATAAACATTAACATTATTTGTTTTATCGCATGTACAATATTTAAAAGCATTCTTGTAAATAATAGATAATTTTTACTTTTAATTTTTTCATTTATTCTTCAATGTATGACTTTCTTTAGAAAGCAGTGCTCGGAAAAACTTCGTTTTTATATATTCAATAAATACGGCCAAATTATCAGTAATCGCGCCTGAATCCGTAAATCATGTGCAAGATCATTCTAATAGTATTCAGTGGGCATGAAATTGATAGTATTTGAATTTAGAACATAGATATCTCCAACAAAGCAATTATAGAAATTTTAAACAAGATTGTCATTCAATAAAAATGAAGATTGAAAGTCGTGACATTAATGTTGAAACATTAAAAAATTATTTTAGAGGCACACAAATACATAATATCATAACAACAGCATACGGTGGTGACGGATTTCGCTAAAATAGTTTCAGCAAATTATTCCTGAATTTGGAGATGTTCGACATAATTGTTGGAAGCGATCGGTCGCAATCTCAAGTCAAACCTCTTTTTATTTTGAAAGCTCGTAATTTTTTACCAAATGTGAGCAAAACTTGTGAACTGAAGATGCAAATTTTACATTTTTATGAAGTTGTGCAGAAATATGTCATGTCTGGAAAATGTTAGTGAGCGAATTAGCTACGATTACTTGATGCCATACTCAAGGCTGCAATCAGCCATGATTGGGTTCTCCATTTCGGATGTGGCAGATTTCGCTTTGTTTCATGCCTGTTGGCCTGATCATTAATGCTGCGATATATTTGCATATACTAAAATATGCGTGACAGGCCGCCATTGCCCATTTTTCCAACATGGCTTTTCGCGAGTGCAATTCGATATTTGTGTGAAAGTTTGGGGCAAGGCCTTTCATTATGAAAAATGTGGTAGTGCTACGGCTAACCTCCATGCAGTACCTGAATGAAAAATTGAATATTGTGTGGTTTCAGCAAATAACTCCAGGATATTTGAAAAATTGGCTCTATTCAATTCGGAACCATGTTGTGGCAGTCTATGCAGCTAAAAACGGAGTAACAAAAAGTACTCTTTTTAAACATTTCTACGAATGATGTGTTGCGCTGTTTTGAAAGCTGACTAAATTTGCTACGTTTATCTTTATATACCCAATTGCTATGTTTTAATGATGTTATACACTTTGTTCTAGCTTCTAAATATAACCACTTATTTGCTTTTCAGTATTCTGTACAAAGTTTCTCTACCCATGCAAAAATTAAAATCTTTGTGAGGTCATGATAAATTATTATTAGTATTTATTACATTTAACTATAATCTGCATATGGTAGCTTTAACGTCGCAAACTATTTCCTCCGCATTTTCAAACAATTTTCTCCAACCCTAATAATTTTGGAAAACTTGAGATATTCACACATATATTTGTGGGCCAGTGTAAATGTGAACAGTTGTTCTACAGGGTATTGGTGTAAATTCTGATTTTTATAATTCATTCATATTATCGCTAAACTAGGGTTTAGATATTCAGGATATCCTAAGTCCAATCACTTTATAGAAAGCCTGCTCAAAACTCGTTAGCGCGAGCATGCGAACATTCAGAATTTGTGGAAATTCACTTGGTCAGAATTTATTCTGTAAATGTAATGGTTTCAGATTTTGAATATTTATTAGTCTACGCATTTTGTAGGAAATAACATATTTTAAGAAATGATTGGAATGAATAGAATTAAGTATATTATTTTTAACCGGTAAATTCAAAAATTATTTTTTAAAACGAATTGAATATTAAGAATATGCTATTTATTTGTGCTTAAAACGCTGTTTTAATTACATAGATCATAAATATACAGGTTAACTTAGGGTTAGTTTTCAGTACTATGACTGTTATTCTCCTTTTGGCAAAAATTATTAACGTGAAATTAAATACTAATACCCCGTTTACACCTGACATGAAACATGCATGTCTAGTGTTTTCAATGAACGAATGTCACGCCTAAACACCCAAAACACGCGACATTCTACCACTCAAGTAGAGCACTTGGAAAACATTCGAATATCACAAGATTTTGATTTTCCCGAGTATCTTTTGTCTCGTGTCACCGTGTAAGCACCCAAAACATGAGAAATACATGATTTCGAATGTAATTAATTAACAATTTTACAGCGATTAACACAAAATAGAACAATATTGCTAAACAAATTTAACAAATAAATTGATCATATTTTTAGCCGAAATTATTGTGATGTGGTTAATGAAATCTTGATTTTTTGCACTTTGTTTATTAGTAAATAATTAGATAAATTCTATGTGAATAAAACTTTTATGCTTCTATAATCGGAATAGAGAAAGAGTAATGGGAAAAAATGTGATCTGTTATGTTTATGTAGCATTGAAATGCTTTGAACTGAAACAAAACAAAACCAAAGCAACCTAATTATCTTTTAAGTAGAATAATTAACAATGCCTGAGCCATGGGAAGAATATTTATTTTCAAACTATTTAGACATTTGAAACCATATTACATATTTATTGAAATGACGGAAAGTGAAGAAGATTGTTGCATTGCTAAATTAGCTACTACTGTAATTTATGCAGTAAATAATTTTACACCAACAGTAAAGTCTAAGCAAAAGCGGAAAATTTGGGTAAAATCGTGGATCAGACGAAGGAACGAAAGAGGAATGCACTCATTAATAACAAATGAACTTGCTTTAGAAGATGTGAATTCATTTCGTGAATGTCTACGAATGAGTACAGACACATTTCAAATACTTTTGGAAAAAATAACGCCATTAATCGCAAAAAAGAATACAGTTATGCGGAAAAGTATTCCTTCCAGTGAAAGGCTGAGTTTAACTCTGCGATTTTTGGCAACTGGAGAGAGTTTCTCATCCCAATGCTTTTCATATCGCATTCCAAAGTGTACAATTTCTACAATTATACCGGAAACACTTGATGCTATTTTTGATGTTCTCAAAGAAGAATACTTAAACGTATGTGTTTTTCAAATGTTTACATTTACTGTATATTGGTATAATATCTATTTATAACATATATTTTAATTACATTTTAATACAAGACAAACAAATTTAATAAGTAAGGAACCTATAAAAGTATTAAAACTGACACAATTATTGCAGCAACCAGTTTTGTTGCTCTGCTTGTACTGGCGCATGATCTTTATTTGCAGAAATTACTGGTAAAGGTGGTGGAATGATACTAGCATTCCCGCTAAAATGAGGCCTTGTCGTTGAATCCAATTGCAATTGGGTTAAGGTACTTTCATACAATATACCTTGAATCTTATGTTTTGTGGTAAGTCTAAGATATGGATCATGTAAATTTTTAAATTCTCCAGCAACGTATTTGCCAAAGGATTCACTGTCATCAATAGGTTGCTGTTTCTTTTGGCTAATTGTGTCCAAAGCTTCTACTGCCTTCAGTAATGCTCCATTGGTGTCAATTGTTTTCTTCTTTTTGGTGGGGGTATCAGCTTCTGGAGTTTTGCAAAGTATTTCCTGTTCCTAAATATAATAATACGTAAATTTAATTAAACACAACGTGTTCCAAATTTATATATTAATATTTAGGCTCCAAAAACCAAAGAAGATTGGTACAAAATTGCTAGAGACTTTGAAGAATTGTGGAACTTCCCATTTTGCTGTGGTGCCATTGATGGGAAGCATGTGACATTTCGTCCAAAAAGAAATCAGGGATCATATTTTTATAACTATAAGGGTTCACACAGTTTGGTCTTGCTAGCAGTTGTTGACGCTAACCACACATTTAGAATTATTGATATTGGTTCTAATGGTCGAAATAGTGATGCTGGCGTCTATAGTAGATCTCCAATTTCTAATGAAATTGACAAATTGTTGTCTATTTTACCTCAAGAAACACTGCCAGGACGTCCGTATAAGGTTCCATATGTTTTTGTAGGGGACGACGCATTTCCAATGAAACCTAATCTTTTAAAACCATTTCCCTATGGAACGATGAACATGCAAGAACAAGTGTTTAATTATAGACTATCGAGGGCGAGAATGGTTTCGGAAAATGCATTCGGTATATTAGCAAATAGATTTCGAGTTTTGCTAAATCCCATCAATTTAAGTGATATAAAAGTAGAAAAGATCATTAAAGCATGTTGTGTTTTGCATAATATGCTTAAATTGTCTAACTCATTTTATCTGCATGGTATTGATGTTGATGATCCATTGTCTACGGACATTAATCATGGCTCTTGGAGAGAAAATTCTTTATTGCGTATGCAGTGCACTGCGTCAAAAAATTCCTTGAATGTTGCTAAAGATATTCGTGAAGAGTATGCTGAATATTTTGCTACAAATGGAGCTTTGTATTGGCAATATAAGAGAATAAAATAAATGGATAAATGTTGATTAATTTTTTTTAAGTACATGTAAATGTAAATCTTTTAAGCACATTATTGTAAATGTTACCTGACATTCAATGTTACAATAAGTTTTTCTAGGGTGTATTGCTTGCTTTAGAAAGCTTAGTTTTTCGAAAAATTCCCACGTTGGAAGATACACTGATTCAGCATCCATTCCTGACTTCATTGATTTTTCTTTTTTAAATAGTTCCTTTTTGTAATAACTTCGTAGGTTACTCCATTTATTTAGCGCTTCTTCATCTAAATTGATTATAATATAAACTATAGAATACATCAAGTTAAAGTTTAAAATATATGGTTTTACCCGTTTAAATGAAATGAGATTATAGTTTTTAATCATTAAAGAACATATTGATCAAATCCTAAAAATATAACTGTTTGCGCGTAGCTATGCTGATTTTCTACAAAATAAGTGGATACAGCATAATTTATAAATGCTCAAAAATTATTGCTAGATGATAAGAATTGCGAATTTTAAGCATTATTCTTACAATTCGAATATGTCTGTAATTAATGAATCTGTATTATATAAAAACGAGATTTTCATTTGAGTGGAAAAATTGTGTATAAACTTTAAAACAATATTTTTGGTAAATATTGAAATTTCTTTAATACCTTAAAATGCTGAATGATTATTAATAATTTTTTTATGTATATAATCCTAAGTTGTAAAATTTTAAGATTTCAAGCAATTAACAAAGAATATATTATATTACAAATAATTTTAACACTCACATTTAATTCCTAAATCTTTTGCAATTTCTGTAAATGTTTTTTTCTTTAGATCCCTGTTCTTATAATCAGGACTTGAGACATCCCATAAAAAAGGCCGTTGCATCACTGCATCTATCAATTTTGATTCTAACCGATCAGTCATAATGCTACTTTACTGTCAAATAATGATCACAGCTTGCTCTGTTAATTTTAAAATTGATTTGAAAATAAATATTCTTCCCATGGCTCAGGCATTGTTAATTATTCTACTTAAAAGATAATTAGGTTGGTTTGGTTTTGTTTTGTTTCGGTTCAAAGCATTTCAATGCTACATAAACATAACAGATCACATTTTTTCCCATTACTCTTTCTCTATTCCGATTATAGAAGCATAAGTTTTATTCGCATAGAATTTATCCAATTATTTAGTAATAAACAAATTGCAAAAAATCAAGATTTCATTAACCACATCACAAAAATTTCGGCTAAAAATATGATCAATTTATTTGTTAAATTTGTTTAGCAATGTTGTTCTATTTTGTGTTAATCGCTGTAAAATTGTTAATTAATTTCATTCGAAAACATGCATGTCTCATGTTTTGGGTGTTTACACGGTGACACGAGACATAAGATACTCGAGAAAATCAAAATCTTTTGATATTCGAATGTTTTTCAAGTGCTCTACTTGAGTGGTTGAATGTCGCGTGTTTTGGGTGTTTAGACGTGACATTCGCTCGTTGAAAACACAAGACATGCATGTCTCATGTCACGTGTAAACGGGGTATAACCACCCTAGATAATTAGCGGTGTGACGATCACAAGGGAATCGAACGCGCACGATTTCTTCGCTAATTCACTTTTGAGCAAATCACTAGTCTAACCGTGGCCTAAGGTTGTAACATTGTTT
>CABFPE010000062.1:1136302-1147752 GCA_900660155.1 Hofstenia miamia | reverse complement strand
ATATATATATATATATATGCAGAAAGAGGACAGTTAAAAATATAATAGTTTGTAAAAAAGTGAAATTATAGGGTTGAGATGTAGTGCAGGGTATGTTTTTGCATTCTTATATGTTATTTTCAAAATGGTTCACTGCTATTAATCATATTTAATTAATATTTTAAAATTGATTCTATTAGGTGGGTGTGCATGTAAAAATATTTCTGAATTAAGATGACTGCTCAAATGTTCTTCTATTCTTGTTGTTAAATGTCGTCTGGTCTCGCCAATGTATGAACAATTGCATTCATAACAGGTGTGAATGCAGACGGGTCCAGATGACAAATCAATGGGTACTTTAACTTTCTTTACGAAAATATCTCTATGTTTATGCTAGCATTGGAAGATTTTTAAATATTTATTCAAAAATTTTAGTTGTTTCGTTTACGCCACGGTTAGACTAGGTGATTGGTTAAAATTGGTCTGTCACTTTTGAAAGCGTTGTACGTCTAATACCCCGTTTACACGAATGTCACGTCTAAACACCCAAAACACGCGACATTCAACCACTCAAGTAGAGCACTTGAAAAACATTCGAATATCAAAAGATTTTGATTTTCTCGAGTTTCTTATGTCTCGTGTCACCGTGTAAACACCCAAAACATGAGACATGCATGTTTTCGAATGAAATTAATTAACAATTTTACAGCGATTAACACAAAATAGAACAACATTGCTAAACAAATTTAACAAATAAATTGATCATATTTTTAGCCGAAATTATTGTGATGTGGTTAATGAAATCTTGATTTTTTGCAATTTGTTTATTACTAAATAATTAGATAAATTCTATGTGAATAAAAGTGTTATGCTTCTATAATCGGAATAGAGAAAGAGTAATGGGAAAAAAAGTGATCTGTTATGTTTATGTAGCATTGAAATGCTTTGAACTGAAACAAAACAAAACCAAAGCAACCTAATTATCTTTTAAGTAGACATTCTTACAATGTCTGAGCCATGGGAAGAATATTTATTTTCAAATCAATTTTAAAATTAACAGAGCAAACTGTGATCATTATTTGACAGTAACTAGCATTATGACTGATCGGTTAGAATCAAAATTGATAGATGCAGTGATGCAACGGCCTTTTTTATGGGATGTCTCAAGTCCTGATTATAAGAACAGNAAAAAATGTGATCTGTTATGTTTATGTAGCATTGAAATGCTTTGAACTGAAACAAAACAAAACCAAACCTAATTATCTTTTATGTAGAATAATTAACAATGCCTGAGCCATGGGAAGAGTATTTATTTTCAAACTATTTAGACATTGAAAACCATATTACATATTTATTGAAATGACGGAAAGTGAAGAAGATTGTTGCATTGCTAAATTAGCTACTACTGTAATTTATGCAGTAAATAATTTTACACCAACAGTAAAGTCTAAGCAAAAGCGGAAAATTTGGGTAAAATCGTCTCCAGCAACGTATTTGCCAAAGGATTCACTGTCATCAATAGGTTGCTGTTTCTTTTGGCTAATTGTGTCCAAAGCTTCTACTGCCATCAGTAATGCTCCATTGGTGTCAATTGTTTTCTTCTTTTTGGTGGGGGTATCAGCTTCTGGAGTTTTGCAAAGTATTTCCTGTTCCTAAATATAATAATACGTAAATTTAATTAAACACAACGTGTTCCAAATTTATATATTAATATTTCCGATGAAACCTAATCTTTTAAAACCATTTCCCTATGGAACGATGAACATGCAAGAACAAGTGTTTAATTATAGACTATCGAGGGCGAGAATGGTTTCGGAAAATGCATTCGNTGTGGTACCATTGATGGGAAGCATGTGACATTTCGTCCAAAAAGAAATCAGGGATCATATTTTTATAACTATAAGGGTTCACACAGTTTGGTCTTGCTAGCAGTTGTTGACGCTAACCACACATTTAGAATTATTGATATTGGTTCTAATGGTCGAAATAGTGATGCTGGCGTCTATAGTAGCTCTCCAATTTCTAATGAAATTGACAAATTGTTGTCTATTTTACCTCAAGAAACACTGCCAGGACGTCCGTATAAGGTTCCATATGTTTTTGTAGGGGACGACGCATTTCCAATGAAACCTAATCTTTTAAAACCATTTCCCTATGGAACGATGAACATGCAAGAACAAGTGTTTAATTATAGACTATCGAGGGCGAGAATGGTTTCGGAAAATGCATTCGGTATATTAGCAAATAGATTTCGAGTTTTGCTAAATCCCATCAATTTAAGTGATATAAAAGTAGAAAAGATCATTAAAGCATGTTGTGTTTTGCATAATATGCTTAAATTGTCTAACTCATTTTATCTGCATGGTATTGATGTTGATGATCCATTGTCTACGGACATTAATCATGGCTCTTGGAGAGAAAATTCTTTATTGCGTATGCAGTGCACTGCGTCAAAAAATTCCTTGAATGTTGCTAAAGATATTCGTGAAGAGTATGCTGAATATTTTGCTACAAATGGAGCTTTGTATTGGCAATATAAGAGAATAAAATAAATGGATAAATGTTAATTAATTTTTTTAAGTACATGTAAATGTAAATCTTTTAAGCACATTATTGTAAATGTTACCTGACATTCAATGTTACAATAAGTTTTTCTAGGGTGTATTGCTTGCTTTAGAAAGCTTAGTTTTTCGAAAAATTCCCACGTTGGAAGATACACTGATTCAGCATCCATTCCTGACTTCATTGATTTTTCTTTTTTAAGTAGTTCCTTTGTATAATAACTTCGTAGGTTACTCCATTTATTTAGCGCTTCTTCATCTAAATTGATTATAATATAAACTATAGAATACATCAAGTTAAAGTTTAAAATATATGGTTTTACCCGTTTAAATGAAATGAGATTATAGTTTTTAATCATTAAAGAACATATTGATCAAATCCTATAAATATAACTGTTTGCGCGTAGCTATGCTGATTTTCTACAAAATAAGTGGATACAGCATAATTTATAAATGCTCAAAAATTATTGCTAGATGATAAGAATTGCGAATTTTAAGCATTAGTTTTACAATTCGAATATGTCTGTAATTAATGAATCTGTATTATATAAAAACGAGATTTTCATTTGAGTGGAAAAATTGTGTATAAACTTTAAAACAATATTTTTGGTAAATATTGAAATTTCTTTAATACCTTAAAATGCTGAATGATTATTAATAATTTTTTTATGTATATAATCCTAAGTTGTAAAATTTTAAGATTTCAAGCAATTAACAAAGAATATATTATATTACAAATAATTTTAACACTCACATTTAATTCCTAAATCTTTTGCAATTTCTGTAAATGTTTTTTTCTTTAGATCCCTGTTCTTATAATCAGGACTTGAGACATCCCATAAAAAAGGCCGTTGCATCACTGCATCTATCAATTTTGATTCTAACCGATCAGTCATAATGCTACTTTACTGTCAAATAATGATCACAGCTTGCTCTGTTAATTTTAAAATTGATTTGAAAATAAATATTCTTCCCATGGCTCAGGCATTGTTAATTATTCTACTTAAAAGATAATTAGGTTGGTTTGGTTTTGTTTTGTTTCGGTTCAAAGCATTTCAATGCTACATAAACATAACAGATCACATTTTTTCACATTACTCTTTCTCTATTCCGATTATAGAAGCATAAAAGTTTTATTCACATAGAATTTATCTAATTATTTAGTAATAAACAAAGTGCAAAAAATCAAGATTTCATTAACCACATCACAATAATTTCGGCTAAAAATATGATCAATTTATTTGTTAAATTTGTTTAGCAATATTGTTCTATTTTGTGTTAATCGCTGTAAAATTGTTAATTAATTTCATTCGAAATCATGCATTTCTCATGTTTTGGGTGTTTACACGGTGACACGAGACATAAGATACTCGAGAAAATCAAAATCTTTTGATATTCGAATGTTTTTCAAGTGCTCTACTTGAGTGGTAGAATGTCGCGTGTTTTGGGTGTTTGGACGTGACATTCGTTCATTAAAAACACAAGACATGCATGTTTCATATGTCAGGTGTAAAGGGGGTATAAGAATTTCTATCAACAAAACTTGCTGCTTTCTATTACCGACATTTTAAAATATGTCTTTGAATGTATGGTAAAGTGGTTCTTCTTGCTCGTTGCTGACGTAGTACAAATTCTTGCCATGACTTGCGGAGTCATTTATAATTTGCAAATATAAACTAGCAGCTTTATCAACAGTAATCATGTTTTCAAACTTAACGTCTTCAAGGTATTGGTTTTTTTTATCTTATTGACAATATCAATGCTTGGTAAAGCATCAAGTTCCGTTGATTTCTTAAAATCTGGACGCCTTGCATTTTCCGTGTGAACCCCTCACAAGCGAACTGAATTGACTCTCACTCCATGCAATTCCAGAAAACCGGGTATTGCACCAATGGAACGAGTGAAACTTGTAACTCCATGTTTGGCACTTGAATAAGCTGGAAGTGGAAAAGTACTCAATCCAGTGATTGATGCCGAATTGATTATCACACCGCCATTTTGGCCATTTGCTTTGCTCATTAAATTGATACCAATGTAAGCAACTCTCACCACAGAAATTAAGTTGACATCCAATGACCTCTCCCAATTGTCTTCAGCGAAGGTACCGGCATTATTAATTACAATATCGAGACCATTCAGTAAAGTATACGCCTGTTCAAATGATGTTATTGCTTCTTCTCTGTTGCACATGTCACATTTCAAAAAGTAGAAGTTTGCATCTGGGAAGTTTTTTCTCCATTCATTGTTAATGTTTTCCCATTGGTTTGCAACTATATCAAGAACTGCTACGTTAGCTCCATAGGAGAGGAGAGTTTCGGTTACCTTCTTCCCAATACCGTTAAGACCTCCAGTTACAACAGCTTTTTTATCTTTGAGACTCATTCTCGAAACAGAAATGAACTAAACAGTGAATAACTATTTGTTGATAAATTAAACAAGTTCATAGGGAAGTAACATTATTTGTTTTATTACATGTCCAATATTTCAAAAAGTTCTTGTAAATGATGAATAGTTTTTACTAGTAATTTTTTCATATATTCCTGAATGTATGGCTTTCTTTGGAATGTAATGACAAGATACAATTTAGTAAAATTGATTTAGTTGTTATTTTTTCAGAGCGGTATATGTATTACATGATGGAGTCAAGTGATTTCTGGGATTTAGCGCCATTAAAATTTGCCTCTGCTTAATTGTTGTATTGAAAATATTCGTGCGTTGGGCATCCGAATAATATGCAAGCAAACATGTTATTTGAATACTTGAGTGCTGTTGCTAGCATTGATCACTTTGTCCGTTTTTATTACTACGTTGTTGCGTTAATTGCATGAAACTCGAACTTGTGCAAGTACTTAAAATTATTTTAAAATATCTTTGTTCGAAATTTTACGAAACTTGACGCAATTGTTTTCGAGTTGTGGTTCAAATATATTTTATAAAGATATGCTGGCAGTTTTTCAACAAAAAATCATATTTGCAAACTTAAGGCCTTCAAGGAATTGTGCTTTGAGCATATTAAGAATATCAATGCTTCTAAAGCATCAAGTTCTGTTTATAGTTTAATATCTGGACCTCTTATAATTTTGTTTTTAGCTGCCCAAGTAAGTTGAATTGATTTGGACTCCATGAGGTTCTACAATACCAGATATTGCAGCAAATGAACGCGTCAAGGCTGTAATTCCGTGTTTGTCATCTGATATTTTAATATGTTCCAGCTACTTCATCAATGATTCTAACATTATTAATCAAAACATTCATTAGTGCATATGCCTGTTCAAATGCAGATATAACTTTTTTCCGTTTACATATGTCACATTTCAAAGATGGAATACGCATTTATGAATTTTTTTTCAGTTTATTTTTAACATTGGCGCAATGATTGCCAGCTTTGTCAAATACAAATATCAGCCTCATGTTCATAAAAATGTATTATTTTAAACTGGTGTGGTAGCCATACTTATGTTTAGATTTTTCATGTCCAACATCCACCTTTGAATAGCATAATGTCACAATTTGTGTAGACAAGCTGTGGTTTACATTTGCAATAGACTCTCCAATGAATCAGAATAGAATAATTTGAACCCATTAAACAAGGATAATTCTTTTTCGTAGAGTTAAGTTCGTTCTTAAAAGTGGATGACATGATATTTTCCCAGTTAATGTCATTGTTTTTGTCGCTTTCTATTACATGTAGTTGCAAGTAGTCCAGTACTTGTTAAATGTCGTTAATATTTAAAACTTTCTGAAAACAATTAAAATTCCTCAAAATCTTTGAGATTTTTAGTCGTTTTAGAGCCAAAGAAAGTTGTACAAACATATTGAAAACATTAACTTAAGTTAGAAAGTGAAATTCAACATTACTACATTATCTAAGTATGTTCTGGTTTTAGTCTAAACTTTTGGTAAGAATTGATTTTGTTTCTTTCAATGGATGACAAGATCCACATATTCAGAGGAAGACTGGAGTTTTTTTTAAATATTTTACTATATTTGTTGTGTAGTAAATTCAATCATGCAATGCTATTACTCAAGAACTAGTAATAAATGATCTGCACATGATGTTTTGTGGGTCTGTAGCAATTCGTAACTTAACTTGACTGTGAATTCGTTGCTCTCATATATTGATTCTTCCCGTGTTTTCTCAATGATGGCTTTTCTGAAGATGTTGCAAATCTTGTTATATTTAGTTAATCATGTTGTGGAGAAGCTTACATGCTTCTTTTGGGCGTGTTTGAGCTAAAAATTGTATAGTTCTTCCCTAAACGTGTTTGAAGACTAAAATTGCAGATACTGTCGAACAAATTGCGATGCCCCCTTTGACACAAACTTCAATTTTGATACTTCTGAAGAGATGTCGCGTGTGCATTGAGTATTGAGCATGAAAGATCCCATTTTAAAAACTACATGTTATACAATGCTAGTTCGTGTTCTTTAGGAAATATATATAATTAATTAGAAAGAGATAGAAATGCTATATGTTCTGTATAATCGCCAGTTATGTTGGGCACTTTGTCAGTAGAAACGTGGGCTTAGTGCCCAAAAGGATGGATGCAGCGAAAAAAGCCACTAACACTTCGAAAAACCTGTTTTTGATAAATTTCTTTGCCCCGCCGAATAGAATGGCTAAGCGAACATATACAGTACTGGTAATATGCATTCGACCACCTTGCTATTTTGAATAAATAATGAACATTTATTGGATAGAGTGTGCCTAAGATTATAACTAAGTGATAATTTGATTAAGAAAGGAAAATCTGTATGTCTAATAACATAAAATATGTAAAATAACAATTGGCTATTAATTTTTAATCAAAATTAGAAAACTTGTATTGGAAAAATGTATTCGGCCACCTGAAAAAAATTTAACAAATGAGCAAATCCGAAAAAATTAAATTCAAAATAAGATACATAAATTAATAATTGACGCATTATAAGCACTTAGCAACAAAATTTTCCATTCTAATATTTTGTAGAGTGTCCCTTTGAGCGAATAACAGCTACAAGGCGATCAGGGATTGAAGCAAGAAGTCTTTCAATAAAGCTGGCGGGATTGCATAAAATTCTTTCTTTATCGCGGTCCACAGCTCCTTTTCAGGATGAAGAGTATGCTGTCCAATTCGATATTTGATCTCTTTCCACATATTTTCGTTAATGTTAAGGTCTGGAGATTGGCCAAGTCAGTCAGCAAAGATAGCAACCCCATTATTGTGGAGAAAATTTTCCTTCCTTTTGAGGTATGACAGAAGAGTACCAGTGATGTGAACAATCTGCGAAAGCCACACTTCCATATTGCACCCCTATACCATTACAGACTTCCCACCGTACTTCATGGTCTCCCGAGTAAATTGAGGCAAGAATCTGAACTGCTCAGTTGGTCTCTTTATGAACATTCCTTTTAATGAGCATAGCTCAAATCTTGACTCATCGGAAAATATAACATTAGACCAATGTTCAGATGAATTGTCTCTCATTAAATTGTCCCACCTCACCCGGAGTAATCTTTGCTTTGAGGTTAAGAATGGCTTTCTGGGTGCTACGAAAGTTTGAATTGAGTACTTCTTCAGGATGTTTCGCACAGTTCTTGCAGTCATGAGGTGACCATCAGCGAATTCTTTGCGAAGTTCCTCTGAAATCTTCCTGGGATTTCGCTTTGAAGGGCACACAAGAGCTGATTGGGAGGTTTTTGAGGTTTCTTTGATCTTCTGGACTTTGGCTTGGGGGGAATGATGTTTTCAGAAGTGAAACGTCTGATGATATCCCCGACAGTACTTCGAGGTCGCTCTACAAGTCGCGCTATATTGCGTTGACTCATCCCCTCCAAATGTTTGGAGATAATCAACTCGCGATGGCAAGAGGTACGTAACCAGGCATCATATATGGCGAAGAACGACTGTTATTAGACATTTTCATAATAAATGGACTAAAAAAAGCTGAACCAATGAAATTCTTTACAGGTTCTCTGATTTGGTCTGAAGTGGCTGAATACATTTTTCCAAGAAAAGATTAGCTAACTACAAGCATTGTAGCATTTCTCCTTGAGATTTAAAGTAAACAGTGATAATTATGTCTCAACATTGATGAATTACACTTTCTGCAACACCAAATCTAATTTAAAAATACCTATAACATTCTTGCCGTCCAATTCTTAGAAATATTTATGACAAATCATGTGTGGCCAATTCTTTTTTCCAATACTGTATTTGTTTTATTTCATGGTTTTCAAAATAGCTTGCTGTAAACGCTATACTTAATGGCCCGTATGTTTGAGGAGCTCATATATATATATACACAAGTTTCTCAAACAAATACTATCTAGCGTCATTTTTCAAATTCTCCTTATATTTATCGCCAGTCATCAATTTGTATGAAGAAATATTTGTTACGTCTAGATATTAATGACTGCTTTTATTAAAAAATGCTAACAGATAAAATCCTTGATTTAGACGGTTTTATGTACAATTACTCTAAAATGTACTTTTAAACTCGTGATAATGTGGTTCGTCTTGTTTCATGTTTCTGTAATACAAATTTTTTCCATGCGCTCCTTTGTCATTAATTAGTTTCAAATATAAAGTAGCAGCTTTTTCAACAGTTATCATGTCTTCAAATTTAATAAAAGCTTGAATTTGAGCTTTGACTTTATTAAGCAAATCTAAAGATGGAAAAGCGTCTAGTTCTTCTGGTTGCTCGAAATCTGCAGGTCTTACAATATCAGTTTGGACAAATCCCAAGCAAACGGAGTTTAGACGCACACTGTGTAATTGCAAAAATCCAGGTATTTCAGCGATTGAACGTGTAAAAGCAGTAACAGCGTGTTTTGTTGCACTATATACGGGCATTGCAAATGTTGCCAACCCAGACATTGATGCTGAGTTTACTATAACGCCACCATTTCTACCCTTTGCTTTACTCATTAAATTCATTCCGATGTACGCATTTCTAATCATGGCTTTTGAATTTATATCTATTGTTCTTTCCCAATTAACTTCATCACCAATTCCAGCATTGTTGATCAAGATATCCAATCCTTTGAGCATATCATAAGCTTCTTCAAATGCAGATATTGTTTCTTCTCTATTACACATGTCACACTTAATGAAATTGAATTTTCCATCTGTAAAGCTTTTTTCCCACTCACTTTTAACACTATCCCATTGGTTCTCCGCAATGTCCAGAATCACAACTTCAGCGTTTTGTTCCAGGAGCGTTTCCGCTACTTTTTTCCCGATGCCATTAAGCCCTCCCGTGACAATTGCTTTCTGGTCCTTTAGATTCGTCATCGTAACAGGAACTAAATTCAAACACCTGCTTAAAAACTATTAGTAGAATCAATAAAAACATTGTTTGCTTTTCTAATTTATAACGTTTTGTATGGATAATTAACAGATGAGCTTAGAAATTGTTCAATTTTTATATCAATGCTGGCATTGGTTTTCTTATCTATAAATTTTATTCATGGTTGATTAGAGAATAAATTTTCCAACAAAATTCCAAAAAAATGTCAATGTGTCTTATGAGTTTGAATCTCAGAAATTAATTATTCATACATTTGTTTATAGTCGTTCATAAAATGTTGAAATGTTGCACAGAAAATTCAAGTATTAAGTGATTTCCAAATGGAGCAATTTTGTAAAACTAAATGCTCTAAATTTATCAATAAAGTGTTTTTACTAATGAATATTCTGGTCGTTTCTTAAAATACCTTTTTCTAGTATGTCTTTGCCACCCCTAACCCCTAACTACTAATCGTAAACGCTGGACATTAGAATGACATCCATTAATCATATCATACAACTGGTGATGAAATGCTTCGAACACCTAATTGATTGATGCGTTGAAAGATATTTTTTTGATCATTAAAAATTAGCTATTGTTTTTAAATTGAGCTAGTTGAAGTTGTTATACAATTTGTAATTTAACTAAATCGAATGACAGAGCAAAGAAAAATGCAAGTTAAGCAATGTTAATGTTTACCACAAATAAGATAGGATTGTATGCGCATGATTTTCTTACGGGGAGATGCCAGTCTTGATTTATTGAGTAACCAAAAGTGAGTTGAAGCCACTTGAAATTTTTAAAAATATTGAAAATTAGTCAATAAAAATGCATTTCACTACTTAGTATGTAAATTTTTTTAATTTGTTGCCGACATTTTTTTGATTTAATAAATCAAGTGAATTTTGAAAACTTGGTATGGGTATTCTACAATGTTCCTCCCTACGGACGCTACTGTAAGCAACAAAGCTAGCAAAGATCTCATCCATAAAAAAATCAGTTTCCTCGGTAATTTGTTATCATTTCAATATATCTTATATCGGAGAAATTATGAGTCATTTTGAGACAAAGATGAAAGAAAACATCTAAATTCAAAGATATATTTGCACCATTACATAAAGCCTGAAAAGAAAGATTTAAGATCATTGTTAAGAACTGAATACCCTACAAACAAATAATTCAATTGTATTAAGGTTCCTCGCTACTGAAAATTTTGGATGTTTTCTTGATATAGGACGATTTTTTGTTCTGGTTGTTTGTAGCCTATTTAGAATCCGATTTTCGAGTTATTATCCTCGACCACGGTCATATTTTGATGTTGTAGGCCCCTAACAATGGCTTTGACGTCTGTCACATCTATTCCCTTTGCATTTTGAACTTGACCAACACTAAACTTAAGCGACAATAATGTAGTAAATCTGAATCGGCCGATTGTGAGCAACTAGAAATTACTGCATTATTTTGGCTTTTTTCTTCACCCTTTACCGTTCAATTTAAAAACTAACGGATTCAAATTAAAAGTTACTCCATTCAATTTAATACATATCACAATCAATTTAAAATATTAGCTATTCAAACAAAAATTTACCTTATTCAAATTAAAACATACGGCAGTCAATTTTATATATATATATATAT
>CABFPE010000062.1:1106567-1136143 GCA_900660155.1 Hofstenia miamia | reverse complement strand
ATATATATATATCAATGACTTTATTGAAAAAATGATTATAAGAAACACAGCAAACGATAAACTAATACAATGTTTACAATATTCTGATCACAGCAAAACACCTTCAACCATAACTCTTGCGTATTGCATATGTACATGCTGAGAAAACGAATTGCATAAATAGGGTCATCACATACTTGATTGCATCTTGAGAAATACCTATAAATTGATTCAGCCTATAACTAATAAAAATTTACCAGTTTGAGCTTGCCTAATTGCATTGAGCCTATTGCTCCTTGATTTGACAGAGTACCATAAAATTTCAATCAGTGAAAAAGGTGCACCGAATATTTGGCAATTAGAATTTGGCTGTTCTACCGCGCTGGCATAAATTTGACCTTTCCCCAAGTCTTCTTGAAGACATATTTAAATAACTTTCATCCTGGCAATAAATAATTTTGTGCTCTAATATAAGACTCAAAATGGATTCAGAAAATACATTTCGCTTGGTCTTACTTTTTAGTGTAAAATTGGTTCAACTAAGCTGTCGTTGTACTGTGCTTGTTGATACATCTTTTGTGAAATGTGTATTATGTTTGAGTTCGACAGCGAAATATTTTAGATTTGCATGAAAAATTTTGGTCCAAAATGTTATTACTATATAGTAGAAAGGATTTTAGGAATAAATTCGAATTTTTAAATTAAAAATATATAGCATTTAGCATATGGTATTACTGATTTTCCTGTATTTTATTGAGCAATAATATTGGGTTTCCTAATTAAATTCCTTTTGTTTTTAAATATAACTAAATTGTTTTAAGGATAATAATGTTTACTCTATTCATGGCATTCGTTTTTTAAGCGTGAACATAGGTAATACGCAAGAGTTAAGCTTGAAGATGATTTGTTGTATGGAAAATAAAGTAAAAATTGTATTAGTTTATAGTTTACTTTGTTTCTTAGTTTCATTTTTTAATAAAGTCATTGTTTGATATAAATTTGAAATTTAAATGCCGTATACCTTCATTTTTTAATTGAACGGTAAAAGGTGTAGAAAAATACTTTTGGTGTTTTCAAAAATTTCTTGAAAACTTGACTTCGTCCATTTCGGGCGGATTGCTATGAAGTTTTGTCCACATATTTTTCTCGAATACATCTAAAAATCTGGTTCAAGAAAATAAGTTATGATTTTTAATTGTTGTGCATAAGCTATTAGGTACTAATTAGGCAATTTTTTCAATAAATGCCAAAATTTTGTCTATGCCGGCTTATCAATTTGTGAAACTTTGATGAAGTTTGGTTGAAAAAATGAATCACGAGTACGATTTTAAATAAACCCATCAATTTTAACTAATTTTATGTATAGCTAATTAGCATGGTTTACGCATGAAATATGCCCTGTACCTAAACAACCATCCTAATGCTACGTGAATGTGGTAAAACCACTTTCCTGGCACCAGATTTAAAAAATTTAAATTTTTCAGTTCCGAAGATCCGGGTACATCAAAAAGTACATTTATTAAATATAGAAAAAATAATATAATACATTATTGATCTTAAATGTGTTTTCAATGTAATTTCTATTCTTAAGAAGTAGTTCATATTAACATTCCAAGCCTATCGGCCTCCATTGAATTTCTGTTACTTAGTATTGTCAACGTGAATATCTAGAAGTTTTGAATTTTTTGTTGTTATGCCTCTAACCTTTTGTGAATAGTAGATTTGAAGTCATCCTATGTCATTATACATTATCGTCTACTCCCTTTACAATTGAATATTTTTCCCAGAAATATGTTAATGAGCTGACATTATTCCACTTTCAAAATCATCTCAATCTTATTCATTTATTATCAATCACAGTAAAACTTATACATTTTTTTGCGTGTTGATATCAAGGACCAGCTGCTTAGAAACATAGACAAAACTATATTTGCATGCTCTTTTAATCGAAATCCTGGGGGGTATTATATTATTTCAGGCGATGTAGTTTTGAAAAATCTACAATAAAAAGTTTAACTTCATTGTTTTCTTCTCAAATTTGGTTGTTTTGTATCAAATTAATGCATTTGATGTTACTAATAGAAATATAATAAAAATATTATGCTTTTGCGTGATTGATTCATTCAAATTTTATACTTGATAAAATGATGACAATAAAAAAACAAAAAATCAATGTTTTACGCAATCGATAAAAAATGAATTTAGTCCTTTTAAAATTCTACAATTATACCCACTTCAAATATGTGCGAATGTAATAGAGTGAAATGCTAATATCAAAGAGAACTGTTATAATGATGTTTATTTGGAACACTTCCTCGTTCGTTTATTTTATGACATAGAAATTTCTATATTTTTCGTTTACATTGTATTTCAATTCGAAATCTTTTTTATTTTATTTTTATTTATTCAAATTGAATATTTCTTCAAAGTTAAACATATTCATGCAACTATAGCAGTTAATATTATTTAGGATAACATTGATATAGATACCAACAGTAATATACTACTACAGCTAAAAGGTAAGTAGACATAAACTTTTCATTGAGTGAACAGGTTGACTCTATGATGAGATGAAAGCCAACATAAATCAACAAAGCATTTGCCATTGATTTTGCATTGTTATAATACAGTTACATTGTCTATTATTTTGTTACACATATAACATAAATAATGAAGGTGAACACCAAAGCAAATTACTGGTACCATACCATACTGAGTTCATTAGATGTTTTCCATCTAGTATAATTAAAATGATATCAATTTGATCAAACAACATGGATTTTGTCAAACCTGATTCTGATCCTATTTTGCTCTTGACCTGATTTGCGGTGCCTCAAACCTGGCCTGAATAATTCTGATAGTCCTAATCTAAAAATCCTGAACAGACTCAAAATTAATATATATAACTTCTTAACATATTGTTGCATAAAAATTTTTTGATAAGCTGAAATTGATTTCATTAAGAAAATCTATTAAATCAAATGCTAAAGTTGACAGTGTATCAATTTTGCTGTGTGTTTTCTTAATTAATTTCATTTTGTATAGTGGTGTGTAAGTATTTCCATTTTCCTACAAATTTTAAGGCCACTTTGTTTCGTCGCATGGCATTCATGTGATGGACTATGATTTTGTTTAAGACTTAAATTGGGAAGCCCATCATGTATAAAAAACCGAATTTATATTTGCTTTGTTTTGCAAAGAATAGCTTCTAAGTAAATAACTCCTGTAAAACAAAAGCAAAGGTGAAGTATGCACTCTTTTACTTAATTATTTTTTAGAAATTGAATTATATATTTCACAGCATCTCAGTACATAAAATTTTTGATTGAGCAATGTTTAAGTAAATATATCTTTAAACTCATGATAACGTGGTTCGTCTTGTTTCATATCTGTATAATATAAATTTTTTCCATGCGCTTCTTTGTCATCTATTAGCTTCAAGTACAATGTAGTGGCTTTTTCCACTGGTATCATGTCTTCAAATTTCATAAATGCTTCGAGTTGAGACTTCATGTTATTAAACGAGTCTAAAAATGGACAATCGTCGAGTTCTTTTGACTGTTTGAGAACCGGAGGCTTGACAATATCGGTTTGAACAAATCCCAAACAAACAGAATTGAGACGCACACCGTGTAAATCTAAAAATCCAGGTATGGCAGCAATTGAACGTGTGAACGCTGTAACTGCGTGTTTCGTTGCACAATATACTGGAATTGGGAATTTAACATTGACTAATCCAGAAATTGAAGCTGAATTTACTATAACGCCTCCATTTTTCCCTTTTGCTTTACTCATTAAATTCATTCCGATATATGCATTTCTAATCATGGCTTTTAAATTAATATCTATGGTTTTTTCCCAATAAAGCTCATCAGACAGTCCAGCATTGTTGATTAAGACATCCAATCCTTTGAGCATATCATAAGCTTTTTCAAATGCAGATATTGTTTCTTCTCTGTTACGAATGTCACACTTAATGAAATGGAATTTTCCATTTGTGAAGCTCTTTTCCCATTCAATTTTAACACTATCCCATTGGTTCTCCGCAATGTCCAGAATCACAACTTCAGCGTTTTGTTCCAGGAGCGTTTCGGCTACCTTTTTCCCAATGCCGTTAAGCCCTCCTGTTACAATTGCTTTCTGCTCCTTTAGATTCGTCATCGTAACAGGAACTAAATTCAAACACCTGCTTAAAAACTATTAGTAGAGTCAATAAAAACGTTGTTTGCTTTTCTAATTTATTAGGTTTTGAATGGATCATTAACAGATTACCTTAGAAATTATTGAATTTTTATATGGAATTGTTGTATTGGTACACAACTTGATCCGAAAAAGTTACCACACAACCAACTCGATCCGACAAATCATTGTTGCCTAACTTTAAGAGCCTGTATTGCATGCAAATACATTGAATATATTATCAACAGGAAGTTCATTACATTGGCCAAACAAATTCCACCAATAAAAACAGAACAGTTATTTGTCATTTAATTTTAATGTCATTGATTTTGTAAATGAAAGAAATTTATAATTCTCTAAATCATTATATTACACAATACGTCATATTTTTATCCAATATGACATCCCTGTTCCTGAGTGTAAAATTTTTACCCAAATCTGACTTGACATGTTGCAAAATCAAATTGGCTAATATCGACTATAGTTACTCAATGCCAATCAACAATAACAGTACAATATCAAGTGCGTTGCACCGAAATGTCCGAAAGAACATTCATTTTAATTATAAGTCGGCGATTTTTATAACATTGAATACAGTGTAGATTTGCCTTTCCATCTTATTGAAATCCAATTGAAATCAAGTGATCTAAGACTACATGTAATGCAGAAGTAGTAAATGCCTCAAAGCAAGTTTCAGAGCTGTAAATACCCTCACAATACAAATTCAAATATTTGTGAATGACATTAATAATCAGTAGTAATTTATTCATGATTTCTTGTTTTAAGTTTGATCGCAGTTAATTCTTGTACAGTTTTTATTCCATGTTCATCCATGTATATAAACACTTAATGACTTTTAAATACGATATATGTTTCTTCATATGATTATTGACATTCTTTATTACACGCAGTTGAAAATCTTACAATAAATTATTTTATGTTATAAAATCACAAATTTCATTAGACTATTTGTAACGGAGGAATAGATTGAAGATTTCCCTTGTAAATGAATGATTTTCCTATTAGTTTATTAGCATAGCCAAATTCATACAAAAAATGCATGGCTATTTATGCAAATTAATTTTCTGTTCTAGTGTTACTTCTTTGAAAGATTCCTTAACTCTCATAATATACATTCATATTATTGATATCTCAATAAGTGTTACTGGAGTAATTATCCATGACGTGCTTCAAATTTGTGCTGAAAAACTTTAATTTTACTTAATTATAACTACATTCTTCGTTTTAAATATCATTTAAGTACCTTTATCTCTCTAGAACAGAAAATTCTAGTGGTATATGTTTTAATTGTTTGAGGGTTTGTTCAACAACTTGTAGATAGGTTCCAATTTTAGAAGAAAAATGGGATAAAGAAAAAAACTTTTCTAATGCATATTTTTCTATATATTTCTGTTTGAATAGTTTTTCTGAAGCACTTTTTAGAAATATAATATTATTATTATTTAGAAGTATATTAGAGAATTACATTTGTGCATACTATATTAACCTTAATCTGCCCAACCCTACCCCAGAAATACAAACCGTGATTACATATTTTTAAACAATTCCCAATGCTCAGCGAATCAAAAATTTTAAAGGCCAGCTATTTCTTTTTCTTAAATAGATAACACATGCTAACTCAGAATATTTGCTCTGCAAATTTTGGGACCCGAGGTTTCACACAACACAAAGCTGTACTCACAAGTGGTTGCGATCTAGTGATATTTTATAATGTACAGTGGATGAATAAAAGACACGCCTTTATCCTAGGATGCCTTCAGATTTTTAGTAGCATTTTTAGTTTGTGAATTATGGGAGCTTGAAAGAAACCATTACAGATTTAAAAATTCCTTCAGAACTTAAAAGTAAATAGCAAAAATTGTGACAATATTGTGGCAATATAAGAAAGATTGATTGTTTTGTAAGCAAAGAATAGGTAGTGAGCAAATCTATTCCTGTAAACGAAACTGAGCGGTTAAAGTAATATTAATTTATCTTGATGAACCTTTTTATTTTAATATTTTGATATTGATTTTTTATGTGCAAAGTCAGTATAAAGCTAAAATATATCTTTAAACTCATGATAACGTGGTTCGTCTTGTTTCATATCTGTATAATATAAATTTTTTCCATGCGCTTCTTTGTCATCTATTAGCTTCAAATATAATGTAGCGGCTTTTTCCACTGGTATCATGTCTTCATATTTAATATGAGCATGTATTTGGGCTTTAACTTTTTTAAACAAATCGAACGATGGAAAGGCATCTAGTTCTTCTGATTGCTTTAGATTACGGGCTTTTACAATATCAGTTTGAACAAATCCCAAGCAAACGGAATTTAGACGCACACCGTGTAAATCTAAAAATCCTGGAATGGCAGCAATTGAACGTGTGAACGCTGTAATTGCGTGTTTTGTTGCACTGTATACGGGAGCGGGCAATTTACCAGTGATTAATCCATACAGTGATGCTGAGTTTACTATAACTCCGCCATTTCTACCCTTCGCTTTGCTCATTAGATTCATTCCGATGTACGCATTTCTAATCATAGCTTTTAAATTGATGTCTATGTTCTTTTCCCAACGAAGCTCATTAGAAATTCCAGCGTTGTTGATCAAAATGTCCAATCCTTTGAGCATATCATAAGCCTTTTCAAATGCAGAAATAGTTTCTTCTCTATTGCACAGGTCGCACTTAATGAAATGGAATTGTCCATTTGTGAAGTTCTTTTCCCACTCATTTTTCACAATATCCCATTGGTTCTCCGCAATGTCGAGAATAACAACGTCGGCGTCTTGTTTCAGGAGTGTTTCGGCTACCTCTTTTCCAATACCGTTTAGGCCTCCCGTGACAATTGCCTTCTGGTCCTTTAGATTTATCATCCTACCAGGAACTAAGTTAACATATTAGTAGAGTCAACCACATTGTTTGCACTTCATATTTACGACCTCTTTGAGTTGAATATTTGTTATGACCTTAAAAATCCAAAACAATTCATTATCTACACATTGAATTTTTCTTTAAGTCTTCAATTTAATTTATTTTATACAATGAATTATTGTTTTAAAATTATTTTGGAACATGTCACTTTTAGATGTCATTGCTTGACGAAAGCTAGTCATACACTGCCGGTAATTAAAGTAAAGTAAGAAATTTTTCTATACGCAGCGTACACGGCTTCCTTAATTATAGAAACGTAATTGATCTTAATTTGATTATCACTACTATGTATCATGTATATGTTAAACAAGGATGTTATCAGTCGTTCACTTATAATTTTGTAAAATATATTTTGTCAGTTTATCTATGTGTCGGTAAATATAAATTGTAGATGTTTTATTGTATCGAAATTTTGCATAAATTATGTATAAAAGTTCGCTCGGTGTCTTTTCATTGTTACTATTTTATCTTCGCTAGCCGGAAACAAATATTCTATAATCCATAAATCCGTTCACGAAATGATTAACTGGTTTTTTACAAAGTTGCATAATTATGTTGCAGAATGATTTTTGTATAAATTGTTTATAAATTAATACTTGATTTATGCCTTTTGATATAAACTGTGGTTATAATTCTAAAATATACTTCTAAACTCGTCATAACATGGTTTGTCTTACTTCATACTTCTCTAATGTATACTTTTCCATGCGTTTCTTTGGTATTAATGAGCTTCAAGTACAAAATAACGGATTTCTCCACTGGTATCATGTTTTCGAATTTAGCACGGGCTTGGCTATTAGCGAACTCGTCTGGTTGCTTGAAATTTGCACTCTTTACAGCATCAGTTTGGACATATTCTAAGTAAACGGAGTTGAAACGCACTCCATGCAAATCGAAAAATCTAGTTATGGCAGCAATTGAAGGTGTGAACGCTGTAATTGCGTGTTTTGTTGAAATATAGATGGGAATGGGGGAATGTTAGCTATCTAGACATTGCACCCGAATTGACAATCACGCCGCCAATTTTCCTATTTGCTTTGTTCACTAGATTCATTTCGATATATGCATTTCTAATCATGGGCATTACATTTATATCTATGGTTCTTCTCCAATTAACTTCATTTCCAGTTCCAGCATTGTTGATCAGGATATCAAATTCTTTGAACACCTTATAAACTTCCTTAAATGCAGACATTGTTTCTTTCCTATTATTCATGTTACACTTGATGAAATAGTTTTTTCTATTTGTGAGTCTCTTTTCCCACTCTTTTTTAATGCTACTCCATTGGTTCTTGGCAATGTCTATAATCACAACTTCAGCGTTTTATTCCGGAGCGTTTCGGCTACCTTTTTTCAACTGTCATTGAAACATCTTGTGACAATAGCTTTCTGACCCATTAAACTCGTCATTTCTACAGGAGAGGTTACAATACTTACTTAAAGAACTGTTATTTTAATCAGCACCCAATTATTGGTTTTTCAAATGGTTAACTAGAGATGCAAAGGGACTAGACTTGGGTCGTTCTTTTGATTTTTAATTGAATCTGGGCATAAATTTTGAATCTATAATTTTCAACCGGTACAATATAGGTATATGAAAATTTTAGTGCATTCTCTACTAATATTTCAATCGATTAATTTAATTGATGTAAAATGGCATTGCAAAAAATCAATGTCCTTGTTGTATTCATTAAGTGGAAGAATTTATTTTCCAAAGAATTGTTCCATGTAAAGAAATTTTTTGAGAATTTAACGAAGTTTAATCAACGTGAAGATGTTTGCGATTCTTGAAAGGACTTACTAACTCTTTGAAGGTCTTAGCTGTTATTTATTTCCTTCTACATTTAATTCTTATTTGTTTTTTATTTTGCATGGCGTTTGAAACCCTGCAATCGAATTTTTGTTAAAGCATGGCGCTGATGCATTTCTATTTGATTGGCAGCTTAGCACAATGTCCACAGCGCCCAGCTAGCTGGATTTAATATCATATCATAAATGTCGAAAAAAATTTTTCACAAAATGTACTAAATATAATAGCCAAGCTTTTAGAAAATATGGAGTAATTGTCAGTAAAACATTAGTCACTCTAAGATAAGGGTTCTCATTGATGGTGAGGATCTCAGCCTTAGATGCATGACGAAGTTAATTGATACAGAATAATCGAAAAGCTTTTGTAAAATGATTGCGTTATTTAATTTTTGGTATTTTTTAAGGAATTCATGTCAATTTTCTTATGTTTTCGTAGGATTTATAGAGGGATCACATCATCTCCAATATACTGTAGCCCACAGTTTCTATGCTACTCCATTAATATTTGTAATATAATTTTTTATCGCTGTTTTTCGCAGTTAGGACGTACTACTCGACTTTCGTCTAACGTTTCCAACCTAAGAAATTAGGAAGTGAAGTTTTATATTCTAGATCAGGGGTTCCCATTTTTTGATATCTATAGTAGCCTCCTCCAGGAACATTGAAATTTCGGAAATGAGCCCGTGAATACCTCCAAGGATATTGAAATTTGGACAAATGGTGAGGGGTTGAATCAGTCAAGCAAGCCTGAGAAGCTCTGTTCTAACAAATTGCAATCATCTTGTATATCTACGCGTTCATTATATCTATTGTTTCAATAATATTATTGTACTAATAGCTTTAAAATAGGTCTCATCCTCTCCAATGCAAAATCTCGAGAATACAAGTAATAATGTTTCTGATAATAATATATTATTTTAACAGTGGAATGTATTCAAGATGCTACCCCACACAACCAGAGATCATTGATTCGTATTTTACAAACCTTTTATCGTTTGATTCATGTTGTCATTCATTGTGGAACTTTCCGAATCCCAATTAAGTGAGGATCATTGTCAGCAAGATTTGCAGATTTTTTTAACAATTTTCGACTGCAGTATTTTTCAGAAGTATGCTCTTCTAATACTATTTAAAACGCTTAATGAGAAATATTTCTGCCCAGTATTGGATTTTTTTTAGAAATATTGAAAATTTTCTTGAACAAAATTAAAAAATTAGGAAATTGATTTTTTGACTATTACGATGAAAAGAATGGACGTACTGCTCTGCAGCAAAGAACCACAAATACTTGTAGCTACTAGGTCCGACAAAACCTGTGCTCAATGGCTGGTTAAGATCAAAATATTTTCAGATAACGATTAAAAACAGATATCCTGATAGGCATCCAAAAAAGTTTACTTTATACATGTGTACTTTAGAGGAAACATTTTGCCACACACATGAGATTTCTTCATACATCCCTAAGACAAACTTAGTTTAGCACACTCATTGTAAAAATTATTACACTGCACGTTGGAAATATGATTGCAATTCTTGGTACCATCCAAATGCGGACTGCATTTGTGGCTATAGCAAATAAAGCAAATAACACTGTCACTTTATCAAAAAGTACTCAAGCTCTTTTTTCAACTTTTTTAGGGTTTGTTATGTTGATTATATAAGGCTCGGTTGAAGGAGAAATCTGATTTTAATTTTACGCCTTTCAAGAAAAAAGTCTGGGTAAAGGGCAGCTTGGCTTTAATCTGACAATCAAGTACCAAGTACTAATATCTCTTGAAATGGTTCTTCTCCGTTTTGAGAGGGAATTGTATAATTTTTATTTATTTGAATGATAAATTCGTTCATAATTTGCTATATCTTAGTGTTAGTAAAGCATTTCATAGTATAATTCATAAATAGGTATTTTAGCATATTTTTAGGAGAATTTCATAAGATGTTGCATAATTGCAACTGTTTACTGTTCATCCAAATTTGAAATATTGGGTCCGCCCAGCGAATTTTGAGAAATGCTGAAATAAATTTTAAAATTAATTATTTTAGTCTAGTACTATTGTTGCTGACAGCGGCTTAGCGTGGAAAATTTTGGACCAGGGGCCACCTGATATATTTTATGTATATCTGTGTATATTTTGCAATGTGAAATCAAGATAACTATGGCTATGCAATAAATGTACAATTTCATTTCCTACATGACCAATTCAGTGGGATATGTTTTTGGTAAGAGTGTTGTAGCTCTAGTACATGTATATGCTACCAAAGCAACTAATAGTATAATATCCATAATTTGATTTTAATCGTTTTTATGAGCAAGTTTATGGGCCTTGATTTCCAAACATTATATCATGATGAATCTTAGCAATGCAACTTTTCAAAATTACACCTGAGAATTAGATTGACCAAGTTCAACATTTCTTCCTGTAAATCACAGTGAAAATTTAGGCATAATTCTTGAGATGTTCACAGAAATAACAAGAAAAATTTTAGAGTCGAGGAATTTGGAAAATCTTTGGTCACTAGTAAATGTCTATGTATTCAAGTATGCATGTAAGCGGGTGCTCAAAGAATAATTGTCAACACAATACTTGCCAATATTTTAAAAATAAAATTTATGGGAAAATTGTATAAATAAGTTATTTACAATAATTTTGTCATCCTAAGATAGATTTGCAGACGCACATTTTGCCGTTTACAGAACTTACTCTCAATACTATGAATAGACAGATATTATTCCAAACAAAGAATTATGATCTATTAAAGCTGCCAATAAAGATGTTATTCATATGACTAGAAAAGGAATAGTTCAATCTGAAATAATTTGTTCTTTATCAAATTAGCAATATTTAGAAACAAATTTATATAGTTCATTTTACAGCCAAAAATTTTTGGATAATATTTTGATAAAATAATACAATACAATATGATACGTTTCTGAATGCAAGCTATGAGAAGAGACAAAATGATTTTCAAGATGAAAATCATAAATATATTTTACATTTTTCACTCATATCATGTTATTGAGGTTGAGGAGATTGATATCATTACGTGACGCGTTAATACGAAGAAATGTTCAACATAATTCATTTTATTGACGGGCCCAGCATCGACTGGCACTTGCTCTTTGTTGATTGGCTATTAAGCGAATGTGAAGCAAATGTAGGTAGCATTATTAAATCTAACGCTGTCGTTTCTAGATAAATATTGTGCTTGACACGGTAGTAGCAGTTTCTTAATTAATATGCAATTGTATATATTAAATGTATTT
This sequence comes from Hofstenia miamia, assembly GCA_900660155.1. Classification (NCBI taxonomy): domain Eukaryota; kingdom Metazoa; phylum Xenacoelomorpha; order Acoela; family Hofsteniidae; genus Hofstenia; species Hofstenia miamia. The sequence continues at coordinate 1,123,975 of CABFPE010000062.1, read as the reverse complement.
TTAAGTTCAATCACTTCAAAATATTCAAATTTGTAGTCTCTTCAATTATGTAGAGTTTTAAGTATATTTTTAAAAGAATTTCTAGTGGGGCTGAAACCCATGGGCCCCTAAAAACGCGACGCCACTGGTTGCTGAATATGGTTAGCATGTGGATATTTTCGAATGAAGCTAAACCGTGTTTTTCCTGTTTACGATTTAGAGATGTGGTTTACAACGTATCATTAATAACTAATTCGCATTATCTGAAATTGCGTTTTGTATCTTTACATATTTATGTTGCAATGCTAAGAGAAACAATTTCCAATAACAAGTGGTTTTGTGTTTAATATTGAGCTTTCACAGGCAAAGTTTGGGCGGATGCTGGGAAGGGAGTGGGGTTCTCCTCACCTCGCCATCAAAACTGTAAGCATCATATGAAGTTGCCTATCTCTTATGAGATTATTGTGATAAGAAAGTAAATTTTTAGAAGTTTCTATAAGTTTAAGACCATTTGTTAAGTATTTTCTGCTCTCCGTTGATTGAAAAGCGTCTAAAAAAACTACCTATCACATATTTTTTTAATATTGAATACATTTTGTTTCATAATTAGTTTTTTGTTATACGATTAAATACTTCTTGTTTCCCATAAGATTAAAATGGTTTCTATTGTGCAAAGTTTGCAGAACAATCTTGAATATCAAGATTAGGAAGCAAACAATTGTGTTGCTGATGTTGGTCTTAGAATTTTTCGCAACTACCGGATAATCAGAAGTTTATTGATTAGATCCAATATTCAATAAAATTGTGTTTATTTTGGATATCTTTGATATATTGTTAGCTCATGCATCATAATTCCTTATTTGTATTTTTGTATCTCTGCTAAAAAAATATTGTAGCCTACTATGCGACCATAAGACAAAATTTTTTCACTGCATAAGTCGTTTTAATCCTTCAGCTTCACTATGCTTCAGTCATATGTAAACAAATTGAATTTGATGGTTTTTACATGACTTTTTATTGGGTTCTTGTTGTGGGATCAAATTGGTAAACTCTTTGCTACCATAAATGTTACCTGAGATTTTCTCAAACTAGGTGAATTTTTCATACAATTTGAATCAGTTTCGAAATTATATTTTGAGATGTGCTTTGGCTTTCGTGAGTAATACGCAATCTGTGTGTTGATCACGTCTAAATTCATAAGCACTTGATGGTTTGTATGATTTATGGGACAAAGCAGTAAAGAAACCACGTAAAATCGCACAAAATTCCTCAAAATAATTTTCAATATGGCTATCATCAATTTTGTAATGCACACTTGAACTTCTAAATGCAAAATTGATTTTGATTATTGAAACAACATTAAGCCTTAAATTAGTATTAATTTCATTGCAGCAATGCACATTTTTCGTTAATTTGAAAGGCGACTTCTTCAAAAAAATTTCTAATAGCCTTACATTTACTACATTTTACAATGATTTCTGTTATCTATGCGGGCCAGTATTTTGTTAATGCAACCTAATTCCGGATATCTTGGAACACGTGTGCACTCTGAGTACTCAAAAATCAAGGTTTTCTATTTACTCCATTACTGAAATGTGCAAAACCATTATTCATTCACTGGTGCAGTATTTTTACGGAAAATTTGACAAGTTTTGTAGGAAACTTTGCATATTTTGATCTAATAGAATATATAATGAATATATATATATATATATAAAATAGAATATATAGTGATCGAGCTATGTTTAAAAGTTTAATTTGACTCTAATAATACCAAAATTTATAATTTTTCAAGCAAAGTTTTCATTCCGCTATTTGTACATTAACTGGCACTGATCAAATGACATCATTTCAGTTTCACTTATGCAGAAATAATATATTTTATTTATCATTTCTTTGAGGGGCATGGGTTTACAAAGTATGTTGTATATTGAACCCAGGAGCTCACAATGCAAATTCAGAATTGAAGCAATCGATAGCGTGAACGCTGTAATTGCCTGCTTCATTCCGCAGTAAAGAGTCAATCCAAATATAGATAATGAGTTTATTTGATAGGTACCATCATTTTTACCTTTGTATCGTTTTTTTTATTTTTAGTATTTATACTGGAAACATAAAACTATTCAAATATCACTGAATCGCATGCGCTATATTGATACTACCATTCAGCTTTAAACTATTGATGTTTTCATATATATATTTTGACATTTTCATTTATAGAGAAGTGTTGTCAATGCTTGCGTACATAAATTTTTGTTATATTCATCAAAGCATTATAAGTTATTACTATGGTTTTGTTACTACTTTAGATTCAACAACCCATTAAGCAGTTTTGAGAGTGTTAACACATTCTTTGAAATAATTATAAAATTTTTTGTCGGCAAAACCTGCTCGCTTTTTTTGATATTGTCAACAACAATTGTTCGTTCCCTCAGGTAGACATCGTTCTCGAATGACAAGCAAGTCACCCGACCCGATCTAAAGATCGCGCATTCTATGAACGACACTAATTCTATCAGCTCATGGATTCGAAGTTTGTTAATGAAAAATCGATTTAATTAACAGACCTAAGAAGCCTAATTTCTACGACTGATTTAGAAAATTTTTTAAATAATGGTTATTTAGGTATTTATCTGTTTTCATTGCTCGTTCACTCTTGTCAATATTCTGTTTCAACTTTACTTTTTACTAAGAAATTTAAAATCTAATTCAGATAAAAATTTACTTTTGATCCAATGATCAAGTCCACTTCTGAAACCAATTAAATTATTTGCCGCCTCTTTGCACACCTGTGATTTTTGCGGAATTGGCCCAAACTTCTCAGTTCTCAACCAAATTTCCTGGCTTGTATATTTTATTTTTTTATATTAAGTCAATTTCATTAATATCAATATCTAATTCAACCAAAAATATTTGCGAAAATTCATAAATAAATCTTATGCGAAAATCAAGCAAATTGTAAATATCACGTTGTTGCAACAGTTGGCTGTAAATTGATAAAAATGTTTTCAAATTTGATAAGAAATTGAGTTTAGCGCAATATAAGACAATGTATTTTCACCTTTTGTTATTTTTGATTACATCATAAGTTATGTTTCATCTTGAATAAATGTCTGAGGATTGTCTTATATCCCACTTTATCGTTCCATTGCTTAAATGAGCTGACCCCAGATTTATAGTGTAAAATATCGCTTTGTTTTTTAAATTACAATGTTTTTGTTAATATCTATTTAAAAACTTAAACCATAAGGGCTGATTGAGACTTAGATCATCACAATTATTGTTCTAAATCAAATCGATTTCTGAAATTTTAAGACAACTGTTTTGAAATTTGCGTTATCAACATTCTGTAGCTATTGTCGTAATTCAACTTTTGAATTTTTTGTTATTTCTGCGTTATTTTGAAAGTGTAATCATAGACAATGTTTATTTATTTTGGATTGAAATGTTCATTCTTTAATAAATGTTGCAATTGATGTTGAATATTCATAAATTGGAAATCCTTAGAAAAGACTTTTTCTATTGTACTAAAAATTAATTCTTCAAAGGCAGAAGCGCCTCGCTAATGTACTTCTGATGAAGCTTTGCTTAATTATCTAAATTACTAAAATACGCGTAATGGAAAATCTGAGAGAGAGGAAATAAATTAGTCTGCCCCATTAACCTTTGTATCTTTCTTTTTGAGTTTTCCTGGCGGTGTTTTCCTTTGAAGACTTTCCTTCTCCGCCTAGTTAACGTCAAATGAAAATGATTATGTTCTTCTCTGATTGTTTTCGACTTACTTATTTTCCCTACTAGTCCAATGCTGTTCATTAATTTGGCGACTGCACTCATCTAGAACTAATTCTTCCTCTCTCCTAGCAATTCATCTTTCTGATATCACGATCATTTGATTTATGATTTTGTAAAGTCACGTGTGCTGGAAAACCAGCCTCATATCAATTGATTAGTTTCAATTTTTTTCCAAATGGATCACATTTTGTTAATTATTTTTATTTACACCTTGCCAAAATTTAATTGACGTTCTATTTAAGACTAAATCAATTTACAATCTAGCAGTGACTAATGCTATATTTGTTTAATTAATGCAATGTATCATGTTTAAAATTACAGTTCCATTTAGTAAGTACTGGCGTGGGCTGGGATATTGCATTAGAAGTTAAGATCTAAAGGATAAAGAACAGAATTTTGCTCAATTAATTATCTAATAAGCAGTACTTGATGCGTTTAACTAAGCGATCTAAACTATAAATAGAATATTATTTTTTATCATTTAGTAGTAATTATTAATAACTGATTAAATATTTCTGTTGAAATTTTTTCTCAAAATCTACAAAATCAATTTTGGCAGCTTTTGGCAAATGCATTATTTTTAAGGTTTTTCATAATTTCAAAATTTAGTATCTAATATCAATTCTGATATTTTAACTCAATTCAATAATTATACCATAACGCGACCTGCGTTTTTCAAACACATAATAGTTTATTCTATAATTACGTAATGTAAACTTAATTTTGTAGTTGATTGCAGACTAACTTAAATATAGTCGGTAGCTAGCCACCTACAGGTGATTTCAGTACAGGACCTAAGGAACAATATTATTTTAGGAGAGGCTGAACTGAAATGATTACTATACAAGCTTAAATTTCTCAAATTTAAAAAGACGCAAAAATAAGTTCCACCTGAGACAATTATGGGAGGTGAACTCCAGTCACCCCTGTTCCTTAGTTACTGTAACTGAACAACACCTTTGCATATTTTCATAATCCGCAATTGCTCCAGGCTTAATGATTTAATGGATCAGTGCCATAGACGTAGGAACCAGGAGGCACCGTACCCCGTCACTTTTGGACAGAGACATTATCAAACATTCAATTTTGGACACTGTGATTAATTAAAAAAGTGAAATATAAATCTAGGAAAAATGTATAAATTGCACACCTAATCGTGACATCATCCATTATCTATCTTGTTTATTGTAAAAACCACTTGTAAAAGGGTTTGCAGAGATAATCAATACTGTCTAGACTTTAGAAATAAAATTAATTTTCTGAGTTAGCCTATCTAGTTGCATCAATGAAATTTTCTTGCTTGACTACAATATATATATATTTATATATATATATATATATATATATATATATATACATGTGTATTCTACAGTTGCTTGCGATAAGGTAAGCCTATTATAGCCAATCCCCTGAGCTATTTGCTGGATATACAAGAAGATCATACAAGTAAGATGTTCTTGTGTTACTATTACAATTTATTATCCGCTGATATAATATCCTTTTTGGTTATAAATGTCACAATCGGAATCCAACTCTATTTTCATTAATAAACTAGTTTTGTATCAACTTTTGAATCTAAACTTAAAATTAGCTGCAATCGTTTAAATTACCATTAGTTTTAATTTCTTTGCACTACTTAGTAATTGTTACAAAAGTAATAGAATAAGCAACTATGCATTAATACAAGCAACAGTGCAATAAAAATCAAATAAGTAATAAATTGAAGAAGCAATGGCCGGAATAGATGCTGTAGTTAACATTTTATGTTGAAATCATTGAATTGAGATTAAAATAGCAGAATTGAAATTGAGAATATTTTCTATATGAAAGCTTAAATGTAACGAAATGAATGGCAAATATTTATAAAAATAGAATTCCAACAAGAATATCTTCATATGTCATTTGTTACTCGGTGATAAAGACGTCGTATGCAAATGAAATTCAGTAAAGAGTAATTTTCAAATTTAAACTTCAGAAATTTTATTTCTTAGGAGCTCAAAAATTTACTTGAATTCATTATTTTTGCATTTTTCTCATCTTTTTTCTTGAGAAGGACTATTTTCTAAAAAAACCATTATCCTAATATATATATATATATATATATATATTCGATGTAACCAAGACCTACTAAAATATTAATATTAGTATTTCATTGAACATACAAATTGAACTTTTGGAATTACATCTTAGCAAACTTGAAATTTGACAGTTTCATCTGACCGGGGGATAGAATAAAATTGGTTAATGTTTTTTATTGCTGCGTGTTATTTACAGTATGCAATGAATATTTTTAATTATATGTTGTTTTCTAGTCTTGTCACTTTCATTGAATATTTTTTTCAAAATCGTCTACAAATTCCGTAAAAAATTCCTTGCACAAATGTCTTTGTTTATTTTACATTCTCTCAACTTGCATTTCCGTGCATTTAAGATTGCTATCAGCAGAAACACGTTACAGTTTCTGGTTTTGTAATATAACACTTTGAGGTGCAGTTGAAATATTCTGTGGTTTTGGCTAAACCTTCAATATAAACTAGGGGATTTTGTTACTAACTTAAAGGCGCTGTAACCGCACATCTGGATATCAGCCCAAATTGAATGACTAGACACCATGTTTAATTTTATATTTAATTTAGTAAGTAGCTTTCTATATGCAATGTTGAGATATAAATATAGACATATAGTAATGATTCGTACTACGGTAGAGCGTACTTAGCCTTAATTGAATTTTTGCCAAAGTACAGAGCGTTTATATTGGCATTTTTAAAGATAATCGGGATTTCATGATTAAGATATGTTAATTGGCATTCAAAACATCCATATTGTTAAAAATCTCGGATACTTATCTATCAAAATTTTGAGAAAAATCGATCAAAATTTTGGAGTTGATAAAGCTTTTCTACCCATAGCAGAATTGCTAAAATTTGTATATACTTTGAAAAAAATCCAGTGTCTACTTATTTCTTCAATTCCACTCAACATTAAACTGAAAACATATTTCTCTACTGATTGCCACTTCTTTTGTACTGACATCAATCTGTTGGAGGTGGTGTTTGGAAACCTAAGTGTTCGTACTTCCAACCACCTGGGCAATCTTTATTTAGTTATATGCACTGAGTCAAAGCATTATTATGGAATTCCCTGCCAATAATGTTTCTTATTTTGCTGCATATATGTCTATTTGCCTTTGTATGAATGCAGTTGTTTTGGAGATAGATATTATGGTTTGCTCTGTTATTCCTGGTAATTCATGATATTTTGAAATTTTTTAAAAAATTTTATCAAAATGTTTCTTGATGACAAGTTTTTTATTACTAAAACAATATCTTTAGGCCAATGGTAGCCAATTTCGAAGTCAAAACAAAAATATAATTGAGTTCTTTAAACAAAGACATTTGAAAACATTAACCCATTATTTTTACAGATTTTTGATCATGAAAAATATAACCCAAGCCCTTTTCCAAATGTATTTAAACCCAATTATCAACAAATAACGGCTACCCACTCCCAATAGTTTTGGCCAGTTTAGTCCTCTTCTATTTCTGCACTCAAATCATGCACCAGAGCAACTATATAGGTAACTTAGAGCTAATGAAATTTTATGATTCAGTAATTCAGTTAATTTGTCATGGTAATATTAACAAACGTGTTATTTTTATAGGCAGTCCTAAATATTAATTTATTAAATCCACCTATACAAGATTTAATGTCACTTACAGATTTGAGACCACACATTATATTTTCAATTTGCTGTAACTTGTATCTCTTGAATTCGAATTTATTTAATATAGAATTTGTTGTTTCATTGTCAAACATTGGTTTTGGTTTCTATTGGTCCTAAATTACATTAATAGTTCAATGTTTTTATTGTGTTGTTAGTATATTTGAATAGATTTCGGTTGCTTACTAGATATATCCTCCTAATATCAACTGACTTTTATATTTTTTTTTCATGTCATGAGGGCGCTAAATCAAGGAAGTTCTTAAACTTCATTTCTAATAACTGTATTGTTAAATTCGGACGCTCTTTTGAAATTTAGAATTCAGTGTTTTACGTAAAAAATTACTTTCTTAAGGTGCCTGAAATTTCTTACCTGCAACTGAAAACGAAATTTTCATTGCTGCTATTAAATAATATGAACATTTACAATAAAATTTCGAACACAACCTGTGTTTATCATATGTAAATTTTTCATGATTTTATTTTCAATTTATAATTTTGAAAAAAAATCTTATTTAAAATACATATAGTGACGAATATAATACTTACCCTGCCCGATAAAAATATGCGCACCTGCGGGAATAGCGCACATCATTAAAATACATGTGTATATATACAATGTTTTGAAAAATATGCTATTTTGACATTTCATGCGCTATAACTAGATTGGATCAAAATTTGATTTTTATACAATTAAGTAATTACTTGTAGATACAACTTTGCGGAGAACAATTTATTGTCAAACTTCATGCATGGGAACATGTACATAATGTTTCATATTTCCACTAGTAAAAGGCGCATGTTTAGTGAAAAGTTTTCTATATAGAATCAATGATCGCACTATTGTTGAATATGGGGCCCTTTGATGAAGACTACTCATCTGGCGGAAGTACTATAGTTCACGAAAGGGCTTAGAAATGTAAAGTTATTTTTATCTTTTGTTAATTTAGCCATTTCGGGGTCAAATTTGACTGTTAGCACTATTTTGACTTTAACAATGTGGTCCTCTCTAGTCATAACCCCTTCCACCTTCTTATTAATTGTAATAAGTTCTTTAACACGATAATGCAGAGTAGATTTCATGGAAGTAAAATTGAATTCTACATGTGGCTTAGGCTACGGTTAGACTACGTGGTTGGTAGCAAGAACAGTTATAAAATCACCTCACATCGCTAATTATCTCGGGTCGTTAGACTTGCGATTCCACTAAAATGCGACAGATCACGGGTGACCAATCACATAGTCTAACCATAGCTTTGGCTTTAGTTGCCATCATATACAAAATTGCTTATTGAATCAAAGTATTCTTAACTCATTTTTCTTAATATTTATTGATTCTCTGGAGAAATTAACAATAAAATTGATTTTTTTTCATTAGTGAGTAACAGATTACATTATTTCTATTGTTGAAAATCTCAATAACAACCTTAATATCTGTTATGTGGTTTATTCGATTTTGTGAAGATTTTCATGCGTTGCCGTCCACTAATCTATTCATTTTTATATGTACATAAGTCTAAATTTGTATTTATTGTGAAAGTTTATCAAAATTAAATAAGTAATACTTTAACTTTCACCGAATTCGATCTCCCCATTCACTGTAGCTAAGTATGTTTCTAATCATAAAGATATTTGATTAGTAATACAATCCGCTATATCAGAGTAGGAGGAAACAACTTGGCAACTAGAGCAAGCATTTCTGCCACCCGAAATGAGTCGGCCCAAGCGATTTGCAACCATGCAATGGATGGCTGTTTTACTGGTTTGTTTCAAAAATTGAGGAAATATAGTCAAAACTTCATTTAGAGGAAAGCGTAAATTATCCAAATAACTGTATGTATCAAATACTCTATGCATGTATATTTTAAATTTTATCGTAGAAAGCTATCTAACAAAATGATTCATAAACATTCAAAACGGCATAACCAATTACTAACAAAAACTGAAATGCTTCCGATCGTTTCCTTAGCAACTAATTATAGAATCAAATCGATTGTTTTGTGCGGCCTTCTCTGCGAACACTACCACAATATTATCTGATTTACAGCATCTACAATCCAACTACTGACCAACCACCTACCTTTTCTTATAACTGACACTTACGTTTGACTGATTGCCTGCTCTCTGCTGTTCTTTTTCTGTTTCAACAAAGTCAGGCCTTTTATAAGAATTTTCTTCTCAGTGCTACCTGATTGGCTCTGGGTTGAGTTTGTTGAAATTTTGGCCAGTGGCATATTCCTGAAGTTAGCAGCTTTCATAAGTCTGGCTAGATTTCTTTTATTTGCCTTTTAGATTCTAGTTATTAGTTTTTCAGAGCATAAAAGAAGGTGTTTGGGTGGCGATTTGCTAATTTATTGTGCTTAGTTCGGCAAGTTTTTAATTATTCAATTTCTCGTAAATTAAGTACATAAACATTTTAGTTTTGATTGACAGAAATCTAAGGAAATAAATGAGGGAACTGTATTGCAGCAATTCTTCCTCGTACTCTTGTTGTTCATTGAACTTTAGAAATTTACAAATAATTATATAAAACAAACATTATAAATACTGAAATTTATAAATATACACATTAAATGGATAATCATAAGGGGAGGGGAATTTCTCACAACCCAGGCGTGACTCCAAAACATAGACTTCGATTCGCAAGATTTAACGTTTCGGATCTCTCTCCAAGCAAATCATGATAAAGTAAACTTAACCATTCATTGGTATTACTTAGCTTTTTAGGTCTTTCTCACAAATCGAGTTGTGATTAACACAGTAACTTCTTTATCAATCAATCTAGGTTTTATTGAGAATTGCCATGTCAGATTCCCACCCGAAATCGTGTAGGTTTTAATTTGGGACTCGGGTCACACTGCTACTTTTGTAGTCAAACAAAACCCAGTTTAATTGGTTTTTGTTTACTCGATTGTATTGGTTAATACTTCCAATGGGGTTATCAGTTTCATTTCATGCATGTTTGGAAACAAAATTGAATAAATATTATCCATTTTAGCATTACATCAGTGCCACTGAAATAAACTACTTTCATAATATTTTTGCGCAGGAACAACGCTACCATCTTTTCACTTACGTGAGGTAGCAAAAGTAAAGATGATTAAAATCAACTATATAAATATTTAAACAGTAATTTCTTAAAATTGCCTTTATATCACCTTCTCAAAGACTTCCTTCTTAGGCCCTGACATTGTAGTTGCTAGCACTTGGTATTTCGGGAGTGGCGTCAATGAGAGTGTTCGACCGCACTGAGCCCCCAAATGTCAATCGAAATTTTTATTTTCCACAATAATATAGTGGTTATAAGAACATAGCAAAGAATTGGGGCATAAAATTATTTAAAAAACCTTTATTAAACAATTTTAGACTATTTTGGAGATACAAAATATGTAGCAAAGAATATCTAATATACACCGAAATGGGTACTGAAAATTTATACATAAATTTGGTAGTTGTGGGATGGGACGCTCAATTGACATTGCGCACTGAGACGCCAAAGTTACAGTGACGCCACTGTATTTCGGGAACAGAAACAATCTCAACTTCTACGCGGCATTTCGCAAAAAAGGCAATTCTAATTAATTAGCACAATTTTCAATTAATTGACAAATTTTGTCCACCTGCAAAATTAATTCATTCTTTTTTATAGATTTGTAAAATCAATTTTTGTATACCACTTATCCACATTGTGAAAGCTTTGTTAACATCAAATTGAAACAAGATCTGAAAAATAACTTTTTTGCAAACTTGACATCTCAATACAAGATCTATTAATATAAAAAATCATTTATCCCTTTCATAATAAAAGTTCATGTTTAATGGTAGAAATTACTTTTGCTTTTCACGAACTATTGATTTTGGGATTTCAGAACGTGTTTTCTACAATCAATTTTACTTTATTTAGCCATTGATATTTTGTTTATTTATCCAAATTTGAATTTATGGAATTGGTTTTAATGAGTTTCAAAACTGTATAAATATTTAGACTTTCTGAAGTGCTTTTGTTGTTGTTTATTACATATACTGGTTTAATGGACACTGTCAATCAATGCATCGGAGGAAACTTTGTCCCTGTTTACACGAACATCCGTTGGTTTCGCCGTTTGTCTTCAGTTGTTCCCACCATCTGTAGACACAATTATTGGTGAAATTTCATATTGGATAGAAAAATGCAAAACTTTCACGTAGAATGCAATGCATTGATCTCTGATTGGAAAAAGTATATAGCTTACGCAATACTTTAATTTGAATTGATCTATCGCATTGGCGATATTTATGAATATTGTCTTTGAGACCTTTGCTAACTCAAATTTAAAATCTATCTTTTGCTTAAGAAAAAATTTTTGATTTTTCGATTTCGAATTATTTTTTATTAAAAGTTATTGAGTTTATATTATATCATAAATAGCAACTAGTTTCTAAAAAAGAACACGACGTTTGCTGTCATGAATTTGTATATGGTTTTTTGTTCATAGATCTGATTTCTAATCTATTTCAAATATTCTGAATTCTAGTATATTTTGGAAATGTTATTTATTTAAACTTCCCTAATTAGATGTAATGAAAGGGTTGAAAATGTTTTAGGGTACTTTATTGCCTTATTCAGAGAATTGCTAAGCTCTTCTTTTCATCTAGTAAATGGATACCGCCTTTTTAAAATTACTGTATAGTTAATGACGTCTCTCTACAATCGGCGTAATATGTTTTGACAAGGCCTTTAATGAACTTTCTATTGGCGGTCCGCTAACAAAAAAATAGTTAATCAGGGTGAAATTAAAAAATTATTTTTGGCATGACTTAATAGGTAGTTTTTAGAAAATGTAAATTATTTATCCGTTTGCAGAGGTAATTATTTTCAGAGTTTGAAGAAACCGCTGAGCTAATTTGGTTGGGAGTTTTGATTGACGTAACTTTAATATATTCGTCCTGCGGGTAATATAACTGTTTCATTTTAATATGAATTTGCGGAGTTTGCTTTAATGACCAACGCTGGGCGATCGGAAATCTGTAGTTAATAAGTCGGATTGATGAAATGGGCGGGTGTGTTCTCCCTTCACAGCCTCAAGAGATGCCCGCTAGTTTGACAATGTGGGCCGGCCTCTTTTCAAATTACCTCGCTTTTCTCTCCATGAATCAATCGTTCTCGCTAAGCGATGCCTTTTCACCATACATACGCTTAATTGTGGGCGGGAAGAAACAGGCTAAGAATTGTATTGAATATATTGTTTGCTTATTAGTACAAGGTTTGCCCCATTAACAGAATCAATTTCCCCTAATTAACGATTCAAATTAACTTACGATTCAAGTGTTTACTTTATTAACTATATTAAATTAATTTGACATGTTTTGCTTTGCTATGCACTACTCTTATATTCCGATATTTAATTTAAATTTGACCCTTTCTTATCATAATTATATATATATATATATATATATATATATATGTATAGTAACCGCTGTGTGCTGGTAAAAACATACACAGGGGTTGAAATAAAAATTTCGTCGACCGCTCTGTACTTTTCCCTATAGTACGAAGTGGTATTTCCATTCAGAAAGCCCTCTTTTGAACATAGGGTGATCCATGTTGAGCATATCTATGCGAATCTTGAGGCTTTTATCGAAATAAGCGATTTGCTTTGAAGAATTTACTTGAACCAATGCGCAGAAAATCAAAATATAATTTCGAAGCGATTGGTACCAAAAAAGGTCTGGGACCTTAATAGAAGAACGTGGGACCCCGGATTTCAAAAATTTATTAACATTTTTTTGCAAAACTCCTTGGCCAAATGAAAGGTATCCCTTGGGATCCTAGGCAAATATGGGATAAGAATATTTACTGGCATATATCATTTTACGGGTGTGGGACCAATAATTTATATGAAATTGGGTCTTGAACCAATAATTTATGGTCCTTTCAGTCCTTATGTGTAGAGCGGTCATTATTAGAACTTTAGGTGTGCACAGTGGTCAAATGAATTATGTACTTAAAGTCCGCGATTCCTCCAGTCTGTTTCATCATGGAAACTTAAAATCCTTTAAATGATAAGCTTCTGGGTTCATTTGATGCACAACACAAAATATTTGGTTCGAGTGAAGTCATTCTAAAAAATATAAGAATTAGCCATACTACCAAATCTATGTACTTTTTTGAAGGTAATTTTTTCTATTCTCAATAAATGTGGACGTTTTTCAATGTATCCTATAATTTGCAGGTTGATATTGGCAATTTTTCCTGGTGAGAATGGGGTACAGTTTCGGCTATCTCAAAAATGCCAATATCACCCGAATTATGTACAATTTTGCGAGAGTTTTTTAAGTAACATTAGAATACATGCTTTAGTCATTTCTAATATAAGTATTTGAAAAAAACCAGCGTAAGTGCCTGCACTTGTTTCAAAATTGACTTAGCGACCTAAGTACACTTACCGCCTGTATATGTGAAAATTTTTATACTTAGCGCCGTATATGTTTGGCGCGGGATGCTTAGCGTTTGTATAAGTATATATATATATATATAAGTATATATATATATATATGTATCACTCAAGTAACCACAATATTATTTGAAATTTTTCAAGAATTTCATGAGATTTGACCATTTTTATCCTTCTATTCCTTCAATCATTTTTTTAGAATGCCTTGGCAAGCAAAATATCCCTGTTTAACCTGCTCACTTCGCAGGAAAATCTTAAATTGCATTGTTCTTTGCAAAACCTTATCTACAACCTGTAGCACACGTAACCGGACTTTACTTGTTCGCAAAATGCACAGATGTTTCTTTTAAATATTTTTGTTTAGGATATATTTATATATACTTGTTTCTACTTATCATGATGTAAAGCTTTTAACATATTTTTATCTCGAAATAATGTTATTGAGCTTAGTGTATGATTTTTTTCCTCTCTGCCTGTCGCACACCTAACCATGAAATACTTCAGAAGTGATATTCATTTTATTATAATTTTTAGATATATTGATTTTATTTCATAAAAATAATATTTTATTAATTTTAGCCTAATCCATAAGTTGTTCTATAAATGTTTGTTTATACATCACATATTAATTGGGTATGCAATGGATATTTTTTATTTAGCTCTATGTTAGCAATGACACTCCGAATTTTAGCCCAATTCTTTTTGTGGTACTGGAGGCGATTTCCTGACGTCATAGCACCCTGTTTTAAAATTGAAAAAACAGGCCAAGATAGTTTATATAGTCTTAGTTATTTCAGACTTTTTGATGTTAATATTTTTCTTTCTGTAATTGGTTAATATTTAAACTTTGTCCCAGTTAATAAGTAAAGTTTTATATCAATAATTGGGGTTTTATTATAGCGTAAATACCATGGTTTTGGCTCGAATTAGATAGTTTAGTATCTTGTGCATATTATTAAAAAATAAAAATCACAACTTGAAATTATACTCGTGTTTATATGATACTACCTCATTTTCCTAAAAAACCGGTTTACTTATTAACTGGGACAGAGTTTAGTTAATATTAAGTCGTGAAATTCTCGCCAAATTCAATATTTGCTATCACAGATTTATGGACGGATTCGGTAAAGAACAGATCTTGCTTAGATTACAGTGTTCTAATTATTTTGGTTGACAAATGGGTTCTCCAAACTACTATCCTTTGCTGCGCATTTTTAAGGGAACTCAAAACCCTTCACACGTTAATAATGCCATAAAAGACATAACTCGGATGAAAGTTCACTGTCTGACCCATAAGTTGGCTACGGGTCAATTGTTCGCGGGTCGGGTTGGATCGTGGCCAAAATATGTGAGCTCTTTGTCACTTTGATCATGTAGTCGTGAAACATTCAAATGACTGTGAAGACTTCAACGTTCATGCAGGCATGCTGTTAATGAAGCTTTGCAATCAACATTAAACAAAACGGATCAAATTTAGGCACCGGGTCATTTATTTTACAATCCGGGTCGTAATGGATCACAGGATCACATTTTGTGACCCGGTTGCAACTCTGGAAGATTTCATTGAAATATTGCCCTTGTTAGAGAATTGACGCTTTAAATAATAGACGTTTATTCGTTTTAGGAATTTGTTGAATTTTTAAACAAATAATTCAACACTGTTTGGAATTCAATTCCTGTTTCAACAATGAGTCTCAAAAACAAGAAAGCAATTGTAACTGGAGGTCTTAACGGTATTGGGAGGAAGGTAGCCGAAACGCTTCTCGAACAAGGGACTGACGTATTAGTTCTTGATATAGCTGGAAAACAATGGGAAAACATTAACAATGAATGGAGAAAAAACTTCCCAGATGCGAAATTCCACTTTTTGAAATGCGATATATGTAATAGAGAAGAAGTAATATCTTCATTTGAACAGGCGTATTCTATATTGAATGGTCTCGATATTGTGATCAATAATGTTGGCATCTTTGATGAAGGCAATTGGGAGATGTCATTGAATGTCAACTTTATTGCTGTAGTGAGAGTTTCTTATATTGGAATCAATTTAATGAGTAAAGCAAAGGGTCGTAATGGAGGTGTGATTATAAACTCAGCATCAGTAGCTGGATTGGGTTCTTTCGCATATCCAGTTTACTCCAGTACCAAACATGGAATTACCAGTTTCACTCGTTCCATTGCTGTAATACCTGGTTTTTTGGAATTGCATGGAGTGAGAGTCAATTCAGTTTGCTTGGGAGGGGTTCAAACTCAAATGCAACGTCTTCCAGATTTTAAGCAATCAACGGAACCTGATGCTTTACCCAGCATTGATATTATTAATAAGCTCAAAACCCATTTCCTTAAATCCTTCATGTTTGAAAATATGATTTCTGTTGATAAGGCTGCTAGTTTATATTTACAAATTATAAAGGACACTGAAATTCATGGAAAGAATTTGTATTATTTTAGCAATGAGCAAGAGGAACCGATTTACCATACATTCAATGACCTATTTTAAGATTTCGAGAATAGAAAACAACATAACCTAGCTTTTAATTTTACATTTCGTAAATCATGTAATAACTATATGACTAAGGGTCGAAAAGTCATAATCTTAAGGAAAAGCTTTAACTTAGCCCTAAGTCAATCCATATATTTCTACTGTATATTTAAAGAAATAACTATCAACCCTACATCTCTCAGAAATTTTTAGAAATGTATGAATATTTATACAAAAATTTTACTGTTGAAGTTTACAGCCTGGGCCATTACTTTGAGATTACTCACTGCGCACTTCATCAGGCTTTAGATGGCCTTTCTAAAAATAAAAATAGCTGAGGTTTGTTATTGCTCCCATGAACTTTTTGGGGAATCCGAAATTTTATTGAAAATAGTTAATACTTTTAAGTACTTCAGGGACAGCAATAAATTTTAGCATAAGTGTTCACTATTACCTGGAAACACTTTTAACAATTAGATAATCAATATCTCAAGATTTCCTAATTTCATAATATTCTTGGAGAGAATTGTTCGAAAATGTGGACAAAAAGCTTTGTATTTACTTTATAAAAAAATATTAAAATTGTTTATTTCTCATCCTAAATTATGTGAGATACTACAAAATTCATATTTAGCATGAGCTTACGTTTTGTAATGACATAAAGCATTCGAATGTCTGTGAAATGAAGGATTCTGTTAGAAACAAATTGAAAGCAATATTAAATAAATATTGTTTCACAAAGTCAAATTCTATCCGTATCGCGTGACCATTATAATCAAAAAGAAGATAATAAGTATATTATAAGTAAGCAAGTTAATTACTTTAAATGAACCTATTTGTTTTAGTTAGTGCATGCATATTTATTTTTTTTAAATTTGTCTAACAGTTTTAAAAGCTTTAGTTGCCGCGATATTGTATTCTGACGATTGTCCATAATGGTTGAAATGTATCAATAAGAGCTCGTAGACTAAAATGAATATATATATATATATATATATAT
>CABFPE010000062.1:1068485-1079761 GCA_900660155.1 Hofstenia miamia | reverse complement strand
TTTTTTCAGTGTTCTCTGAACTGTGGTTTCATGCACAGAGATGTCGGCTTCAGTTTGAAGTCGGTTTGCAATTTTTTTCCCAGAAATATAGGGATTTTTGAGAGCAATTGCGACTGTTTTCTGAATGAATTTTCCAATAATTTTCGAGGGCGTCCACTTCCTTTTCTTCTTTTGAGAGATTCTCCTTGTCGAATTTTTTTCAGCTTTCGAAAATAAGTTGATCGAGAAATTTGCGATGTCGCAAAGGCGTTTTCAAGCTGTTCCAACGTTTCCATTCCGAAGAAATCAAGTAAAAACTTTGCAAAGCAAAACAATTTTTTTTGGTAAGTGTTTTCAAATAATTACGAAGTACCAGTTAAATTAATTAACTTTTTTGTTTGACCATTTTAAAGTTCACAAAATTCTCGTTGTCTTTTATTTTTATAGGTTTCCTCTAAAACGTCTCAATACGTTTCCGCAAAGCGTTAAAAAATAGGTGTTTAGTCTCATTTTTTTTGCAGCCAACTATAAATCAAAAGTTGTTGTTGTGAAAAAACCAAGAGAACCTTTAACAGCTTGATGTTTTTTTAAAAGGACAAACCGTTTTCCACATTTACAAAAAATTTTCTCGAAGCTCATTAAAATATTTATGAGGCACGGATATAGCTACCTATTATTATTAATATTAAAGCTTTTATTCTCGTACAAATGATTTTACAATTGTAAATAGGAAAAATAATGTATCTCTTTTAATAAGTTTATAAAAATGTTGGATATTCGTCTTTGTTAATACATCTAATTGCTGCTGGAATAAATGTCTTTGTGTACAAAGTTTTGTGTGATAATGTTGATCGTAAAATTGTTCTTGTTTTCTTTGTTCTACTTTTAGGAAATCCTTTATTTAACGGATGATTGATATTACCTAATATCTTTTTTAAAGTTTTCAGAAACTGTGTCTTAAATGCTTTGTTTATAATAGAAATTAAGTGTTCTTTGTTTAATTTTGATATTGTAAAGAAAAGTTTATTGGAGAACATGCTTGAATTTAATGTTGATAAATTTAAACTAAATTGTATTGCTTGAAAAAATTTACTAGTTTTCTTTGAATATTCCATTTTTAAAAAAAAATTGAATTCTGTCCATGCCTTATTTTCAATTAAATATAAGGCTTAAAGCCCATGGGATCAAGGACGAACTTTCGCTATTTCATGATTCAAAATTCGCCCAGGTTTATAAAAGTTAAAACCGAATTAATTACAGTTGCTATGCTGTTTAATCTGGAATAAGTTTTTTATTATTACCCGAAAATATATAGTGAAATATTGTGGCGTAATAATAGATGATTTTTAAAGTTTTTTAGCAAATTTAATTAAATGCATTAAAAATATTTTATTTCCAACAAACAAAGCTTATTTCTCTTTTTCAATCAAACTCCCGAGAAAAACAATTAAGTTTCTCTTTGATGTTTATTTTCCAGTTTTATGCTAATTGCGACATTTGCATTTGTCAGTTTTCGTTGATATTTTACTCGTTCGAAGTTAGTTTACTTGACCAAGCAACAATTTTCAATATATTCATGAAATGTATTAGATAGTGTTTATTAAGATTTGACTGAATTTACAAAGCTACTAATTTTACAATTTTTTGGAACCGTGCAGTTTGCCAATAATTATTAAATGATGTCAATAAACATTGTTTGTGGATATTAGTCCTTTCGTGAACATTAACACCATTTTACAAATATGTTATGTTGATGATTCAAATTTGGATTATGCACAACACTTGATTTTTGTTATAAACTTTGCAATTAGCAGTTATGAAGCTCCTTATTTTGCAATATTTAGAAAAAAATTTAAATACTTCCAACAGAAAATTATCATTGAAAATTATGAACTTCTTTTCGAAGTAGAGAAACATTTTATGCACAGTCGAATTCAGCTTGAAAAAGTTCATTTGAAACCATGTGGCAGTTTTATTATTTCAATTATATATATATATATATATATATATATATATATATATATATATATATATATATATATATATATAAATTTGACAAGATTATTTCTGCTAATTCAAACTGGTTTAGTAGCTTTTTGCACTGTTTCGTGTTGTTTAAAATTTACGTAACTAGTTTTTTTGAGCTCTGACAGTACTAATAAAGCATATGGTAAATTATCCCAAATTCAAAGAAATTTCCATTGTCGTATGATATGCAATGATATCGAATGAAAAATTCTTGTGACAACATATCTTTATTGTTAGTATTGTATATATACATGTATGGTTGTATGTATGTATGTATATTTGTAGTATATATATATATATATATTGATATACAATTATTATATTTGATGATGTTATCAAATGTTAAAATTTGGGAATTTTTTGATATAAATTTTAGTAATGGTTGTAACAGGTGCAAATTATGAAAATTATTAGAATTGATACTTAACTTATCAAGTACTATTTTCTTGTTTATTTTACTTACTTTTTTCATATTAAAATAATAATAAGTGTTTGCAAACATGGGACCACTGTAATCCGGTTGAAAAACCCGAAAATTTTGTTCGGGGATTATGCTCTCCAATAAAAATCAACAAGTTTCACTAAGAAAGTTCCACAAATCGAATTTTAGTGGGAGAGGAGGAACCCTCCTCCTCAGGCCGAATAGGGTTAAATTGATTCCGGTTATAAAATTATCATGAATGCTAGTGAATTTCGACATTTTGCTGCTGAAAATTCCTACATTTGAAACTATTGCAACTTAGTCTGTTCATGAGATTTAACCGGACCAGACCCACCATTTTACAGCTCAGCTTCCAATATTTTGCTACTATTGTTACATAAATGTAAATCAAACTTACAATTTTTAGTATTTTTCAATAAGCATATTTTGTTCTTTATCAAGTAACTAAAGATGCATTTTTCCCATTTATAAAATTTAATATCATCGCTTTCTCACTTAAACTATTTATATAAAATATTAGTTGGGTATTACTGATTTGTGAATTTAAACCCAATTTTTATTGCAAGTGCACCCTACAAAGATCGCCTTGATGTTTTGTTTTGTTTAATGTAAACTTCATGTCTGACAGGGTAAACTAACAGAAATTGTGGGCGTAACTGTACTGTGGGTTTCTAAATAACTGAAATCCTTCAAAATCCATGACGATCTTGCCTATTAAACACCCTGTCGCCAGTGGCGAGCTATCCAATAAAAGTTCTTATTGAAGATAATGTTTTTCTATACAATTAACGCGACAGGATTGGAGTGATCGTTGTGAAATAAACAACTACAAGGAGTTCTTGATTGGAAACGTAAATATACTCCAGACACTTATCCCCAATTACATGTGCTTGTGATTTGAATTGATAAATAATCATAAAAGTCAGTTAGAAGAGAGGGGATTAAGCTCCTCAACCTCATGTTTTCATTATTCGAACAGACTGTGTATAATCTCTCTTCTGTCTAAATAATTGTCTAATTCCCTTGACATTTATACTTTAATTGCTCGATTTTGTTTTCTGTAAAATAAGAGCGGAGACGCACAGACCAAATATTTTGAAAGAGGATAATAATAATAATAATAATAATAATAATGTAATATACCAGCAAAGTGGTGTATGCACATCAAAATAAATTTACAGTGAAAAAACCGAGTGTCAGGTGGGGTATGCAAAAAATGGGAAGAAATCTCATTTAAATTGAAGACCAAGTTGAGATAAAGAAGAAAGAAGAAATGTAAGGAGTTGATTTTTAGAGATTACCATATACATGTATTTCTCGAATGATTGTAAGATATATATCTGCATAGTAGCTCGCAGTTTTCTATGGCTTGGGTGTGCATCATTTGCAGATTTGCAAGTGGGTATTTTAGACCCAAGCCCAGACGCAAATCGTTTAATTAAAGTTTATAAACATGTAAGCCCAATTGAAATGGATTAACATATATGAATATTGCATAATGAATTTTAATTAAATCCTATATGAATGCAACCTGAAATGACACCCTAAGTCATGAAAATATTAAAACGCTCCAATCGCAGTCTGCTTTTAATTTCAACTCTAAATATTTATCAAATTTTGAATCCTTACTTTATGCTGTTTGAGTAATTTTCATTTGTACATTTAACATTGAGCTTCTACATAAAAACCGAGGAAATTTCAAAAAAATTTCTGAAATTTGGTCATTTCTTTAGCAATCTACATCATATTTCTACTTTAGATTCTTAAATTTACAATGGTTTTATTCATGAATAGGTGTTGCCAATTTGTTGAAAATTTGATTTTAACAAATGATTTAAGTAGATTCTTAATAATATATCAATTTAAAATAAATTTATGTCGAAATTGTCATTAAAAACATTTCAAACTAGATATCTTCAATGAAAATTGTTATATTAGAGGTTATTGCTTTAATATTGAAAAACCACCATTCTTTTTTAGAGTGGTTGCCGGTACTACATACATGTATCTTGAAAATATTTACATTTATTTCTTGAGTGTAAATCTCAGTGTATTAGTATTATGGCTGTGTGATAGTTAATTATTGATCGATATACTTTCAAATTCAAATGATTTCAACTTGGCTGTAGCTATGTTAGGATCAGAGTTGAAACTGGGACTGGGTTATACCCAGTATTTCATTTCATAAATGAAGGTATGTAAATAATCATTTTCAGTCGTAGGAGCGAAAGGAATGGTTTTATTTGTACAGCCTTGATTATAATAATCGCAACTTTTTCTTTCGAACAAACGTGAACTTCAATGATCGAGTATGCGTCACCAATTATGTACCAGTCAAAAGTGTTAGCGTCAAGTGAATGCTGTGTTTACCATGCTGTTGCCACTGACGTAAAACATTGACTGTTGCCTGTACATTTATTGTAAATGGGGTTCAAACATACACCACTAGAAATAAGAAAACTGGTTATTTCAAAATTTTGCGACAAAGTACGCCAAACACAGATTTCGAAAGATTTGGAGATATCAACTTATAGTGTCAATCGTATAGTTGCAGCATACAAAAAAGATGGGAGAATTGTGCGGAGGAAACCAACTGGCAGACCTGCGAAATGTAGTAAATAATCGATGAGATATTTATGTCGGCTCTCAGTAATTTGCACAAAACCTACATCTCGTCAGTTGAAACTTTGATGGACTGACGGAAATAAGTATCATGCTTCAAGTGTCAGGCGAATCCTCAACAAATATGGCATTTTTGGTCGCCGAGCTCCCCAGAAGCCGAATTTAAACAAGAAACACCTCGCAGAAAGACTCAGATAGTGTAAAGAAAAAAAGAAAAACTCTGTTAATTACTGGAAGAATTTGATTTTCTCCGATGAGTCATCAGTACAGCGTTCGTGTGGCAGAGTAAAATTTGTGCGCCGTCCTAGGGGATTCTGTTATCGACATAAACCGAAATATATGGTCCAAAGTATACGCGGAAAACAGAAATCCCTCATGGTTTTTGGGGCAATTTGCAGCAGTGGTTTGTGGGTACTGGTCCGTGTGACCGGAAACATGAATGGGAGGCAGTACATTGATATTCTCAGTCGTAATGTCCTCCCCCTTATTCAAGATGACCAAATATTTCAACAAGACAACGCCCCTTGTTATAAATCCTTGGAGGTGTTGAATTTTATGGACGAACATGGGGTACCACTGATGCCAAAGTGGCCAAGCTGCTCACCAGACCGCAATTTGATAGAAAATGTGTGAGTCTACCTGAAACAAAAATTGGGGAGCATGAAATAAATACTGTGGAAGAATTGTGGAATATTCTGCAGGAGGAGTTTTATAAAATTCCAGATGAATTTATCCACTCTCTCTACAATTCGATGTCGAGGCGTATCAAATATTCTAAATGAATATTAAAAGTTGCGATTATTATAATCAAGGGTGTAGTTAATGACTTTGGGTCTGCGTCGAAATTGTTTGATTGAACTGGGTTCGGATTTTGGTCTAAACCAATTGGGTTTGGGATGGGTATGGGCCGATTACTACACCCTGTTTCAACTCTGACTAACATTGCAGTACTCTATATAGCTTAAGGTTAATATCATCGCGAACATTTTATTTTCCAAATTGTATGTATATAAAAAGTTTGTCAATATCGAGGCTGTAGGCAGGAAAGGTAATTCTCGGCATTTTATTCTTACGTTAAAAATGAATCATTGTATTTTATAAACATTAGCTTCTTGATTGTTTCTGGCAAGATATTGTCTCGATCAATGAGGAGTGCCTTTAGCATCGAAAACAGTCGCTCCCCATCAACAGAAGTGCACGGTGTTTTTCGAAAAAGTGGGATATCAAGTGGGTGGTCCACGCCTTGTGTTCACAGACTCGAATGCGAATCGTATCCCCTCGTTTTTCGTCAACACATTTTTATACTTTTTGAGTGCGGTTTCAGCCATGGGGTTTCCGGTCATTTTGAGATCCAGAATGTTCTCGTGAACAGATCGCAGTAAAACCATTGCTTTGCCCATGCAAACATCTGTACTTTGGGTTTCCACAATCGCTTTCTGCAGAAACATGAACTCGACCACATAACCAAAGTCCGATACAGTTTCTGGCCTTGCCATTAGCTCGTGGGCCGCCCCAGCATGGTTGTCACTGGAGGAAGCGAATGCCTTAAGGTTTTTTCAGTGTTGGCTAATGTACTGTGAAACGTGAGCAAGTCATTGAGTATTTCGCAAAGGCGCACTTTCATGTCTTATTGCGAAAGCGACATAGAATTACCAGAAATTCTCATCAGTAAATGGTGGGCTTTTCGGATTAAAATTACCATTTTTCGTCACTTCGGCACTTGCCGAAAATTACTTTTCCTGGCTGTAGGATCAGCATTGATCCATGCAAAAGCCAGCAGTTACGTTGCCTCGCATTCAAAAATATTTGTCTGAGGTTTTCCACTCTGATAATTCTATTTCGTTTTTGCAGATTGCTTCATTAATCTGGTCACCCTTGAGGTGGGATTTTAGCTGTTATTAAGTTGATTTTTTGATATTCAATTTTAATGAACATTATTCATAAACATCTATGCTCAAACCTATGCTCAAGAACATGTTATTTGAGCATTTTTTAATTTTTACTTATCGGTATTATTATGCAAGAAAATAGATATCGTTGCGTATCCTGTTTATATTATATATAAGCAATATAATGATCATTTTAAACAAATTATGTACTCATATGACGTTTTAATCCATTGAAAAATCCCACAGAAGAATTAAACTATGGAAACTTAGCATAAAGGTATACATTTAGACCTATCTTCTTATCGTCGTTTATATACAAAATATAGATGCTGTGAGTGTTATTTGAAGATTTTCACCATTTCAAAAAACCTGAAAATTTAATTTCGCTCAAATATTTTAGATTCGGTTTTCACTTTCAGCTCATCTTTATTATGGAGTCTAACCAAATTTGTTCGTCACTAAATTCAAGAAGAATTGCTCCAAAATTAGGTTTCTCATAGAGGACATATTTCTTGTTCTAATCTATAAATTCTATGACAAATTTTTATAGAACCATGGTATCACTGCCCACATTGCCTCATTAATGATTTGGTTGTCCACAATATTCCTTTCCTATCCTTTTATGATATGTCATTCGAGTACGAAACATTTTATAAAAAATCAATCGAAATGTAGTTTTGCACCATGTTCTCGCTTTGTGATGCCGCTTTGATTAAGACCAATTTTTTTATAAATATATATTATTTTTCAAGATACTCATCTATTTTCTTCAAGCACCTTTATTATAATAATAAATGTTTCAATACCAACCACTATCTTGAAAGTTCTAACTTTAGTTGTTTGCTCAAAAAATGTTTGTATTCAATAAAATAAAAATATCTTCCGTTTTTGTATTGTTACATGCGATTTTTATTTTATACACATAACATTACCGGTTTTTACCATAATGATATAAAAGCCTAATTTTGAGCTCCAATGATCTATATTCCGGTTTTATGTTTCACAAAATGATTTGCATAGAAAAATATTCAAAATCTGTGAATTCAAGCCCAAACCATTGATTGGACTACTAAAAATAGAGGGGGGGGGGGGGGTCCTAGGATTAATTGATTGTTCATGGTTCTTGATTTGTTTGCTACTAAATATTTGGCACTTGATTGATTATTTGAATCGTGCCGGCTTAATTATTAAGTAGCCCACTTCGATTTTACAATCTAGTTATAAAAATTTCAACAATAGAAATATTTATTCACCTGCAAACATGGAAATATACTTTACTTTGGCAAATTTTTCAGTTAGCATTTGAGCAAACAAATATGGTGTAACGAATAATGTAGCTTCTTTGCTGAACAAAGTGTACTATTTCTCAAAGGAATGGTTGATTTTTCTTTAATAATCCAGGACGTTTTTTGTAGGTATTACGCGAATCTAAGCATGCCATGGTGTTCGAGTGGTATTTTCCATTAATTACGATATACATCTGTTTGTATTCACTTTGCCTTAAGTGGATCGATAATTTTATTGTTTGGAAACGAGTGGTAAATCAGCGTTTTGTCTATGCAATCAGAAAATCCAAATATGCTATCAACTATTCAATTTTAATCTAACTTATTTCTGCTTGAAATCAGGTGATGCATTTTTCTTTTTGCTTTGATTATCCGAATACAGTGGGAGTTTCTTTACGAATACGAAGAATCTCGGAAATTTCTTCATCCTTATTTTCAATACTTTCGCACACAAATTACAAAGTAAATACATCTGAATATCATCATTCATTTTCTTAAACATGTTATATGGACTACTGTAGTTCGGCCTCGTTATCATAGTTCGTATACTTAGACTGGACTTGAGCCTATAATGTGAGACATGCTCTTAATATATAATGTCCGCTATTCTTGAAAAAGACATAAATTTAATGGCCGTACTTATAGATTAGCTGCTCATATAACCATGTCTCACTTTAATCTTAGCAAATAGACATACACACTTTGTAGAAGTATCAAGTTCAGCGACTACAGTTTATTTGCGGTTTATGCAATTTGTTTAGAATTTTTTGTTTCAGGAAAATCTTGATAATATATATATATATAAAATAATTTTTAGTTTTTATCACAATCCTCCTGACCGTAGCTGTTTCTCGAATTTTGATACTCAGAGCTAATGTTTGTTAAAAATGTTAAGTATTTTGTTTGTTATTTCAATGCTTGAAGAAGAAAGAAATATAAGAAACACGAAATGTAATATATTTTAAGAGCTTTGAAGTTTTACAAACAAAACAGGAAACATCAACTTTGTCGGCAAGAGATTTACGTCAAAGAAACATTGATACTGAATTTACTTCTTTAATTAAAAGGAACTTCGAATATGATCTAATAAAATTCGTTTGGAAATGCACTATCGTTTTACATTTAATTCGTTAAAATATATATATATATATTACCTTTTTAAATCCTCTTTGATCTTTCCATTTTGTTGTGCAACAATTGTTGTCAATGAAACATTAATTTGCCGTTTAGCGTGTTTTGTGTAAAAAATATTCGTATAAATTCGTGTATTTTAGTTTACTTCTTTTTATATTTGAATTGAATATTTTGACAGAAAACTCCTCTTCAAATTCACAGTAGTTTGTACTAATTTTAAATTTTGGTGAACATTGGCGTTGTGTATTGCTAGCAGTGAATATTCGTATTTGCCGAAATTATATTTTTCGTGTATTCGTGTATCGGATGCAATTCGCTGGTATCAAGTGCATTTAAGAAACTTAAATTAGTCATATTTTTAATTCTTATTTGTTAGATATTAGTGCTATTAGCCATTTTCATATTGTTCCGTTGAAAATTCTTTTCTTCGGAAATCATTTTCCTAATTAAATTATATTCCATATGAAATTTCTTTATAGAATATAATAAATTACTTTATTATTGCATAGAGGTCTATTGTTTCTTAACTCACTGTCTACAGTTTTATTTTTCCTTGAATGCATTCTTTGATAATGTTGCTTATTTTCATGTAGGTTATTTTTTGAGATTCTGTTTAAGCCTGACCCAATTATAATTCTCACAACTTCCTCCTACTGTTTGTGCTACAAAGCGGTATATTTGATTGCTTAAAAATCCACGGTATATAAAATTTTGCGATTTGTTTTAATCTAACCGACAATAGCCTCCAGAAATATATGTTTTAAAGTTTTTATTAATTATGTAAAATATGCTAACGTATGATTTATCATAGCAAACCAGTGTGTTCAACTGAAACCGAAATTAAAACTGAAACAAATTTGTTATTTAATTCCAGATATTCAGTTAATTTCATCTAATTTTCTGGCAAGTCAAATATAAATACGTAAGGAAATTTCCTGAAAATCCACTAAAGCAACATGTTTTTGATGACTCGGAAATTTTATCTCACAACTTTTAATATACTTCTATTCTAAAGACTTCCAAAATTAAAAAATTTATTAGATTTTCTATTTTGCACATTACAAAAGAATTTATGTATATTCTGTTAAAATGTTATAATAACAAGAATGTGTGATAAATATTTTGGACTGCATTAGAACATAACATTGAAATGCAAAATAATTCAAGGAAATATTCATCGCTTTCTTATTAACTGTAATTTTGAATTTTTGGTTTTAGACAATTCTGTTTACATTCTTTTTTCTAAATAAGATGAAAAGCTGTTGTGTTATAGGTTTTTATTTTTATAATTTCATCATCTTAAAAGTAGAATGCATTAAATATAATAAAAACTGTATATTTTTATTTTAAAAAATTGGTATAAGGAACAATGGTGAAGCACTTTGTGATCTTTAAACCTTTTGCCAATTGCTATCTTACGAATACAAAACATGTACTTTCTACAAAAAATCACTGTGTCTTAGCTCGCTTTGTACTGATATAAATATTTAATATTAATACAAACGAGATAACGCAAATTATTAGTAGTTTTGTGGAAAAAACTCAACATAACCGCAAACATGAAAACCATCGCTTCTATTTATGTTAAGGGTGTTGACGTATTACTTTGAACTCGTTTTCCAGAGATTTTAATTGGTATTGCATATAGCAAATTCTATCAACGACTACCATATCCATGGGAAATGAGTTAAGTATCCAAAAATACGAATGCTGCGATATTTTATCTAAAATCTATTTGTGTAGTGTATGATAAAAACACGTCACATTTATCAAACTTAAGACACGCTGGTTTGCAAAAATTAAACCGACAGGAATGCGTTAACTCATTTATTGACATAATTTGCTTATTAAATGCTAGAGAAAAAAGAGGATATACATATATATTATATATATATA
>CABFPE010000062.1:989246-1045168 GCA_900660155.1 Hofstenia miamia | reverse complement strand
ATATATATATATATATATATATATATATATACATATATATATATATATATATATATATATACATATATTCATATATAATTCGAAATGTGTCCAAGCTTTCCATAGTGTTGAAAAAATTACAGTTTTTAATGTATCTAGATCCTTTCCACAAAGTTGATACTTGCAGATTGTCAGCTTACTAAACTAGTTTTTAAATTTTCGTAGTTCTTGTGATTTCTTCTTTCTACTAAATCAAATTATATTTACGTTTAAGTTCTCTCTTACATCAGATCTGGGCAGTACTTTTGTCAAGCTTATTAGCAGGAGTTTTCATGTATGGAAATTTAATTTCAACATTTTCTAAGGATTCTTCCGTCATTTAGTATTAAAATATATTTTATAGTTTTAATGTTACCATAGTGAATTCCTATAACATTTTTTGACAAACAAAGTTGGTTGTTATTACAAAGCTGTCAAACTCAAAGTGATTTATTACAAAGATGTAAACTTATTACTTAAATTAAATAAGTGTCACTCGATTTCAGAACTCTGTATGCTTCCATTGTACACACCAAGTAGTCCAAGTACAGTTGTATTTAATAAATATAAAACTCATTAGTTGTGAAGAAAAATATAGTTTGCGCTAATTAAGTGCTTTTACTAGTACATACTTGACATTGTAGTTGTGCTTGTTATTTTAATAGAATAATGCATAAATTTGGGCCTATTACTTTTGGGGATTATTGCCATAATTTTATTGAAGTTTCTATTAAATAAATTAAACAGCAATTTTGCGTTTTTGGTTGTTCCTTTTAAAGAATTGTTTACTTAAAAAACAGTATGTTTTTAACTTATGTGATCAGACGACTTTAGTTATATTTTTCCCCAAAAAAACCTATTTTTTGGCCATTGCTCCCGCAGTATATATATATATATATATCACAATTAATGATTTAATGATGTCACTGAAATGTGATGCAATCTACTTTCATAGAAACATCTTTTTTTAATATTATAATATTTGTGGGAGCATGCCATTAGTCAATTATCGAGCATACTTGTAGATCAAATGTACATGTATAAGCTATGAGGTACCTGTTTATATTTTCTTCAAATTATCTTCTTGTTGATTGTAAAGATGCTGCGGAGAGTCTTATCATTATTATGGAGTTAGTATGATTTTGTAATTTTATCGCCATTTATGCCGTCCATTAAAGCCATAAAATCCTGATTTTCTAACTCATCATTTTTAAAGTTTCTTATTTATGACCAATGTATGCATTCTAACTAAGTTGAAATCGAGTATAGTTATGATTGAGGAGAATGAATCTCCATTTACATAACTGAATGTAGAATTTTTAACATTGGAAAAGTGATCGATTAATGAAAATTTGCAGATTAAGATTTCGCAGCTCTAATACATATGCATGGTAAATTATATGTATATTTATATTTTTGTATTATTTCAATCTTCGCATATTTGTAATTTTTCAGTATTTACGTAAATGTATTTACGGTGTGTGATATTCGTATAATTGTAAATGTGTAAAATTAATTTCAATGAGCAACATAAAGTAATTTCATTGGTTGCTCGTGGATTTTTTCTAGCCAATGCGCTTCGATCAAATGCAAATGCCACATTATCGAAATATAATTTAAATCATTATATTTCAGTTAGTAGAGAGGAGGTGACAATATTTGCATTCTGTTCTCTAATTTCTCTCAGCATTCATTAGTGTTGATTATGGTGTTTTTACACATGTCAAATTATTTAGAGTGCTCTTTATGTAAAAGTGTTTTGGAAAGCCCAGTGACCACTCCATGCGGGCATGTTTATTGCAACAGTTGCTTATCGTGGATTATGAACAATGATAAAACATGCTGCGTGTGCAGCAGAGCAATTGACATCAATTCTCTCCAATTATCGAATCGTTCTCTTTCAGGATTTGTTTTTCCATGTGAACAATGCAACCAGTACATGACATTAACTAACTTTCAGAATCATTATAAAACTTGCACTGGTCGCCAAGTGCTATGTACTCGTGGATGCAATTTACCTATCATGGATGAACCGCACGATTGCATATCAGCTTTATCGAAGGTTTGTTCGCAACATAAGTCCACATCTGAGTCACTTCACTGCCAGATGAAGCGACAGAAGAATCAGTTCACAAAGCGAGAAAAGGTGCTTCTTCAGAAAATATCCGGAATGCAATCCGAGATGCATCGACAGTCTCTCAAGTTTCAGCGGAAAATTGGTGAAATGCAAAATCTTTTTGATCAAATTTCAAGCCATAATAACAAAGTAAGAATTTAAGTAATATTTATTCTCACCAGTGTAACAATTTTTAGAAAATAATTTGCGCTTTTCCTTTAAAATATAAAAAGTCCAACACATTTCTTTAAAGATATTCGATTGCAATAATTTTTTTACTTGTAAGGTGTATTTTAGAAATGTTACTTTCTAAAATTCTGTAAGATCTGTACCTTGGTAATCAAGGGAAACAATATTATATGTCAATGCTCAGCATAATCTGGTACTCGTTGACCTTAACAAATGCGGTGTAAACAAATTGTTTCTCTCCAACTACTCCCCATTGTGCGAAATGCAGTCGCAAATCCGTCATTTTCAGGTCAATGCTCAGCGAATTGCGATTTTATCACATTACGTTTTACGTGTTGAGCAAATCACTCTATTACTATCGATTAGAATTAATTAAGTCACATGCCGCGCCGTAATAATTTCAATCAATGAAACGTAGTGTTGTTTACTACTACTAGAAAGTCACGAGAGTTAATTAATATTTTAACTCTTCTACGTGGGTGGCAGAATCGAGCGCGTTTTGAAAAACACGCTGTGTTGAATATATTACTCATTACAAGTTTTGTGAGCATGTTTTTAGCAATGTTACTAATGCAAATAAGCAGCGATATTTACAAAATCATTTCGCTTATTGCCTCAAGACGTTATCCCCATAAATGCACAGCAGTGAGTGTGAGTAAATGTGTATTGTGGACATTCCTTTAGGAGATTCAATTAACTTCGGTTGTTCATGAATTGTGTTTAAAGTAAACTCATGCAAAAACAGTTTATTCCATGCATTTCTACTTTATAATTTGTTGTAAGAATCGTGTCTTAATTTTTAAAATTTAAATAGTTTTTTTTCATAGCCAAAACAACAAGTTCAACGTAATTATTGTATAAGCATTTAAGAATCATTTCAGATTAAAAAAATTGTTTTCTAAAAGTCACCCATTTTCAAATACAGCACACCAAACGCTTTTTTATTATTTACGTAGATAACTATGTATGCAAATTGCAAATTCTTACCCCAGCTAGAAATTTCAACTGGTTTAATAGATTATTCGAATTAATATTTCTAGTTTTGTATGTCAAATACGTTGAACATGTGTTCCTCTGAAATTATCAATAATTCTCTTTGTCGGTGCTTTTCACTAATCCTGTTCGACATTTATTCGGAATACATCTCAAAGGCTGTTTTCTTCCCATACATTTCTTTTCTTATTTTGTTTTTATAATGCCAAAACGAAATAGTTAGTGCATTGACTGCTGGAGTAAAACATAATATTTACTTTGCAAAGCCATGCTTGAAGATTACATTTTCACACGTTGAAATCTTATTGAGCTTTGCGTGAAATCATTGATCATATGCTATTTTTATCTTTATGTTATTATATTGATGCTGCATGGTTGGAAATCTCACATTAATTAGGTGCCACATGTACAGTCATGCCAAATTTTTCAGATCATATAATTTTCATAAATTTGGTCTATTGATACCTATCCCATACGTGAATGTGCTGAATGGGGTACTTGCTTTGGTAAATTAACTGCACAAATTTTCAAAATCACGCCATGTGCATGCACATAGGTTAATACCTAGCCTTTTTGAATGACTGTATTCTTTAATATTCCAACAATCCTACAATTGATCATTTTTATTTTGTCTACCCTGGAATATTTTAATAGTTTTTAATACAATTTTACTCCTGATTCCACCTGGGAGTTCTATCCAATTTCTGGCATTCTTATGTTTATGTATGTGTACAGATTCAATAATATTTTCGTTTTTGACAAATTTTTTATTATAATCAGTTATATAGTTTCACTATCCTAAGGATACCTAATTCTTCACTTTATAAGGCTTATATTTCAGTACCAGTGCAGTCAACAAAGTTAAATGGGTATCTCGAATACTAAATTCCGGCCTTATAGAATTTGTGAGCTAATTGAACTGCATTCGTTTGTTGGGCCATTGACTTTTAGAGCGTTTGGATGCCAATGCTTTGGACACTCAACTGTTTTAATAGTTGTATTAAGTTGAGAGTGGAGTTTTAGATGAATGCATCATCTTTCTTGCATCAAGCTTGAAAAGTTATAAGTTACTGCCGATGTCGAAGAATAACCCAAAGCTGAAAGTTTCTGTTTGCTTATAATACCTGCACATTACTTTTAGCTAATCTGAAAAATTGAGTATTTTGCATGTCCTATATTAGAAATTATCCATTGTGTACACGTTTGAAATTCTTGTATTGTCATTGGCTGTTTAATATATTTTAAAGGAATCGAAGACCTTCACTTTGATTTCGTCTACCTCATAAAGCAATTAAGTACAGATTTCGTTTGTTTGCCTGCCAAATCTCACGACTGAATTTGTTGAATAAATATGAACAAATTTACGATAAAGGTTAAGAAATAGAGTGTTATAATTTCATTTCCATTGTAATTTTCATTTTTTCAACTCTAGTAAAATTTCAAAAACGTAGTGTGCTTGCATAACAATTAATGAAATTTTCATCTAAATTCCGTGTGTCAATGGAAAGCTGGTTGCTGGTGGTGTTTTACTAAATCGATATTTTTCACTCAGCTGTCTAGATTTCCTGTTTAAAGTGTTTGTGAATAGCAATTGAATAAAATCTCATTTAATGAATGACCTAATTTCTCCATTTTGCCATACTGTCATTCATAAAATAATGATTCGTCTAAAGAACGAAAAAAACTCTTGAATTGATTTTTTTCAATTTTTGGCAGTAAAACTTTACTTTGTTCTATCAAATACTAACCAACTAACAGTCATGTTTTCACTCCACACCCGCTTATTTAATTTTGTTCAATTATTAGTTGAGCACAACCTGTTTTTTGATTGCCGTTGTTAGTAGGGTTTCTCGGGACCATCTTGTCCCCTTGAAGTAGATCCTGTTTGGGACAAGTATAATATGTGAACCATTTTTGAGAGTGTTGGCATCATATGACCAAAATAAATTAGGGATCGCCTCTGACCAATAAATTCTTGGTCTCAAAGACCCTAGTAGTCAGTACTATATCATTACTTTCATGTTTTGTATTAATCGGAAAACTTAAAGTTCGGATTATTGAATTTTCAAAGTTTGTCTTAAATTACAGTATAAGAGTTTGCAAACCCCATTAGTATGAAGTCATGATGAGGACGCCAGTTGTCATTGAGCTTGATCATCATAAGTAATTCATGTCTTATGTTTCAAGGTTTCTATCATGTAATATTGTTAAACTTTAGGTGCATTTTTCTTCATCGAAGTCTGAGACGTTTGATGTATCGTTTTCCAGGCACGAAAACGGCACTCTTGGCTTCAGTATTGCAGGTGGCAAAACGGTAAATGTTTTCTTTAGGAATTATTACAATGCTTCTGGCACAATTGACTTAATTTTCCAAAATACTGTAAATCCAATATGGATTTCGTTTGCGGCATGCTTAGTTATCTTTGATCTTTGCGACTGTATACACATTTACACCTTTGGCGTCTCGATTTGATTACTGTATCAGAATTATTCGGAGGCAATTGATAGTTTGATGGTTTCTATTACAGTGAAAGTGTATCATTATAATGAATTCAATTTCGGAAGAGTTGCCTTTCAAGGTTTTAATTAGAGCCCGACGCCGATAATAAATTCATCGGCTGCGGCGAAGCCAGCAAAATCCATCGGCAGCGGCGTATATCACGAATGCTAAAAATGATTAAATTTGATTAAAAAATTGCCTGAATAGGCTTATACCCGTATCTTACAGGCCCACTCACCGAATGCACATGCATGAAGCTACAGTTACGGTGTGTATATAGGCATATATAAACCAAACATTTTTGTGTGTATCAATTTTTTCAGTCAGTCACGTTACTCTCATAACATTCTGTTATGAAAAGTCCTACTTAAATTAAATCACAATATGAACGTTGTACGCCGATGGAAATCAGCGGCGGCGGCTCCGCCGGCGTGGCGTCGGGCTCTAGTTTTAATACTGAAATGTCAACGTAGGAAAATATTTAAAATTCGTCTTCCTATTTCTCATTATCATGTTAATATTTTTCCACTTCATTTACTAATCTGCCATTATCTATGTTTAGTATTATTAATTATGCTAATTTTTTTCATTTTAGGACAAAGTTTCATCTCCTATCTTCATTGCAAAGATTTTCGACCCAATTAAAGACAGCAACGTCGCGCTACGTGCGAATGATATAATTCAGGAGGTGAGCAATGTTTTACCAAGATTCAATTTATTTGATGTATTGTTCCTAAATTAGCACTGTCTATCTTAATTAGATTACTTGTCGTAAGTTTGTTAATTTGAAGGTGTCGCTTCTTTTTTATTGATTCACTATTCCGCCTTATGCCATCGCTCATTTTTGAGTTAATTACATGAACTGTCAAGTTGTATATGATCTCAAGTTTTCTCCAATATTCTAAAATTATTCGTTTGCAAATTTTCCAGTTCACGAATTTACGCTCTGCTATATTCAATTTATGTCTCTAACTTACCAATAGCTTCTTGAGAAGACTAGACACTTATGTTTTAAATTACCTTTTTAAGTACTATTCACTATGTTGCAACTAATTCAGAATATTTCGTTTTACAATCTTACATACACCCATCTAATTTTTTGAAATCTTAGAGAAAATCTTTAGAAGTGCATAGCATTTGCAATTTTTTAAGGAGTTTAAAATTTCCAGTATTTGGCTTATAAATACCAGTGATGAAATCGTTCCAACTTTTTAGGTCTTTTTTTTGGTTCGTAAGTAAATAATTTAAGGCCGACGATATTTTGAGCTCTGTGTACTGCTCTTAAAAGCGTCAGTTTTCTAGCCGTCGCAGTAATTTTTTATAATCAGTTCGTTACCTATCCGTAAGCTTTCAAGTTGTTGGTTTGCCGCATATCTGGATATTTTGAATATAGTGAATTCAATTTTTAAATAAGCTTATGATTGCATTCAGAGAATTTGGCTGGAAGTATTTATAAGATTATGAGCTTGAATGAGTGTTTGCAGAAATGGACTCTTGTTTATGTTAGTTGACAAACACGCATGGTATCCCGTGAAATGAACTGTTCATGCGTTGAATTCCATTCCGCTTTGACGTGCCTTGATTTACGCGGTTGTTAATGCTTCCACTGTGAAGTCCAGTTGATTTGTTTGCTTTTATATTCTTCCGTAAATTAATTTATTGAAAGGTTTGATAAAGAGGCCTCCAACACTCAAAGCTTGTTGACTTTCCCCCATAAATCTTTACATTGACCATTGATTTGATAGCGCTGGATTAGCGGATTCCTACGCGTTTTCCTGTTTTCCGTTCGACTTCCTGTGTTAGCAACAGTCGATTACAGTTTTTGTTGGGAATTTGTTTATTAACTGCGGTCTTGAAACAATAGTTATATTATTTTGGCATTTGCAAAAATAGACTTGTGGTTGATTTGTTTATTTTTGAAATTTTTGCTTTCGAATTACCTTTTAGTTTACATATGAAGAGCACTTGTACTACTTGGATTATTTATATAGGTACTTTTTAAAACATTTTTAAAGATTTTTAACAAGCTTAAATGGGTGACAGCGCATCTGATGCCCTGTTGAACCCATTTTTTTAATTTCAGTTATTGTCCATAGTTTTTAGATTAAACTAATGTAACACGCATCTATATATGTTTTGTAAGGCGGGGGTAGTATTGAGTTCATATGATTTTTGATTTCTACTAGATCTTTATTCTGATTGTTATCAAGGGTTTTTTCATTTTACCAAACCCCCTGGAGAGCCCAATTATGTATAATGGAGTACAGTAGGTTTTCAATCACTGCATTTTTCTTATTCACGTAGACCCTTATTCGGGCCTCCAACATATGACGTGCCAGCGTTATTATCTTTCCAGTAATCCTTTAAACTCTTCCAGCCAAATTCTAGCATCGTCTAGTAATAGATTCTTATGAAATCTATTGCATGGCTAGAAAATTGTCAAGTTTGCGTTTTACATTTGTCTTTGTGAGTTCTTTAGTTCTACAATCGATTTTATAGTGGATTAATTACCTTGATGTGTCATAACGAATACAAGATTGTGATTGTCAATTATTCTTAACCCTGGGAAGCTATGAGCTCATACGACTGTGGGAGACGTACGTGGTTTTGTCGCTCAAGGCCGTTCTATTAATCACATAAACTGAAGCGTGACTCAGGATTCCCACGGGAAGCATTCATTTCAGAACAAGACATCTGTCAATCAAACCAGCATTTCATTTTTATTAATGCTTAAATGCCTGTTGATGAATAATTCCATTTGATTGTCGTTATTCACCACTTGTCTTTAATTATTTCTTAACGCCCATCCCCCGATTCTTCCGATCAATTTAATCAACGTAATTGCGATTTTTGCGATCATCTAATTTTTCTATTGTTTGTAAATACTAAAACGTGGCATTCTCTAATACGTCAGCTCAATTTTGTATTTTTAGTCCTGGAAACAAGCTTTGCAGTTCTTCTTTCTTTCAATACACCTCTATATTAAAGATGTGTTTAATAATTCTATTTTTAGAATATTTCCGTAAATTTTCGATGTTGCTAAAATTGTTGAGATATCGCTTACTTATTTTTGAATTCAATTGTTCCAGATTAATCCCTATATTTCGTTAAGCAAGTATACCTCCAATGCTTACTTGTAAATCTTGATGCTTCTTCACATATATGCATAATGACGTTTTTAAATAACCATTTATAAATGTGTGTATCGATAATCAACTATTGTTAGTGTTCGAATTTTTGTATAATGAGGTCAAGTTTGATGTTAAGTTTATAATTTAGGTTAATGGGATTGATTTGAGAAAGGCAACACATGAAGAAGCCGTAGAAGCCTTCAAATCTGCTACTTCATTAGTTCAGTTAAAGATTCTACGCGAAGAACCACTCTTTTCAAAGTCACACGAATCCAAACGAGATTTCTCCACACAAACTGACCTTGAACTCGATTATCCCAATGGGTTTGTATTACATTTTACTGACAATTTGACGTTCTTGCAAGAACTAGTAATAGTTCAAGTCTTGCAACATAATGGTTTAATAGTTATTTCATATGACGCCGGATGTAATTTTCTAAAGTTCGAATCTGGTTTAGATTTAAGTATTTCGATTTATGTTCATAGGCTGATCCGAATCAAGCCCTTGTTCAGATGCCAGTTATAGTTCCGTTCCCATTGCTTCTCATTTCCTGTTTGCTTTGCTCATGTAATTAAAGTTTCGTTCTCACCCCAATGAATTAGATGTGCTCGTGTGTAATATGTTTCGACATCCTCGTGTACACAAACCACCTTGCCTGACATTGTCAATCACAAAGATTACCTGATATTAGCACTAAGCTTCATGTTTACTTTGTGTAGACGTGTACTGACAATGTTTTTAGTAGGAGAGAGGCTGTATTTATATTTAACAACAGTTTCTGTCTGTTGATATTTTATTCGATGATTTTACCGACATAGCTTGTCAATCAATTTTTATAATCAATAGATGTGAAATGTAATTTTGATGTACTACTTAATTTTCATTTTGTTATTAGCCAATAATGCATAATTTCATTTTAATTTTTTCCCGTTCCGTAATGTGCACACATTGATTGTTTACAACAAATCTTAGCCATTTAATCAATTATTCTTAAGACATTAGTAATATACAGAATTCACACTTTTTGGAATTCCATAAACTGAAATCGGTAGGCTGACTGCATGCATTGTGCATTTTCTATTTTGTAATACAAACATAAAGCTCAGAAAAATTTTTATATCCAATCATTAAGCTTAATTTTTAGTGTAAATGGAAAATCGGCGACTAAATCATTTTTATGGTGACCCATTTTAAGGAGAATATCTACTTCATAATGATGAAAATATTTATCTTATGTACACATTTATAGCATTTTCAGTATAGACACTTTATATGCAATCAGTCTATTGATATTATATTGCTCTTGAAGTTGTAACTCCTGTTTTGTAATTTGCTGACATTGATATTATATATATATATATATAAATGTATATATATATATGATATTTAAATCTTTGCTGCTACTAATATATCATTTTTGTTCTATTTTGTGATTAACCACTGAACTATTGTAGATGTTTAACTTTGTACGGTTTTGAATGTAAACCTCTGTATAAATTTGAGCCTTGGTTTAATTTTACTTTAAGCTTTAATCTTTATATATTAGAGTCGCAGTTCAATTAATTCATCAAAAGTAGTTTTAAACATTAGGAATGTTATATTAATATTTTCAGTTATTATGCTGACTCCTATTTCACTTGATACCTGGTAAAGGAAGTAATTTATTTAAGTCTAATAACTCGTGACGGAAACCTAATTAATTTACTTTTATCTTTCACAATCCAAAGCCCGAAGCCGCCTTTCTAATTACTTAATTGAACGAGTGTTAATTTGATATATTTTGTGCTTTGTTATAAACTTTCCTTTAGCTTTCCTGATCTACTATCGTTACCCTCGCTTACTGATCTGGAAAGTGTGGGATTGCAAGATCTTGACTTCGGGGACTTAATGCTCACAGAAGGCTTCAGACCTTTGGATGTTCACTATGAGGTTTGTCATTTAATTATTGTATCAGCGAACTAGTTTTACAATGACCGTAATGTATGCATCGCATCTGTTGTTTAAGAAATTAGTGGCTATCGAGTGGAATGAAACAGTCATTGGCTAAATATGTTTTCTGATTCAATTTTATAACTGAAACATGCTTTATTTACATATTAATATATAATCCATTCAGACTGACATTTCATATTGACGTTAAAAAATGGATAAGCATTGAGTTGTCAGCTCTGTCCATCAAATTTTAAGGGGAATTCTACTTTAATAGCTGTTCAATATTGTTGGTTAACAATTTGGAAATCCTATTTAATTGTCTTAGTTTTTAGTAAATGTATTCATTAAAGAATAACCTCCGGTAAATTAGTAGGTTAAATTGACGACTTATAATTAACTGTTTAGGAAGTCAAATTATCACGCCAAAATACCAATGAACGGCTGGGTCTTACAATTTGTTTGGGACCTGAAGAAACCGTTTTTATCAGCAACATCCAAGACAATAGTATTGCCTCGCGTTGTCCTAATCTTTCGAAAGGCGATGCAATTATTCAGATTAATGGGCGCCCGATCTCCAAGCCACATGATGTTTCTAAGATATTTTCAGAAAATGTCAACCATTTTACACTCCTCATCTCAAGACCGCATTTCAATGTAAGCCGTTGATATCTGTTGTAAATCCTTTTTAGACTTCTCAAAGTTGTAGAATATCATTCCAAATTATTTTGAGTGTTTCTATCAGCTTAATTAATTTTAATGATGTTGTAAATTTTGGTAGCAGATTTGATATCCGTAATGAATCGATTCCCCAATTCTCTATTGAATTGAACGCCACTTCTAATCATTTCCTTTGAGATGGTTTTAAACTATTGAAGTATGTTTGGTCAGTTCAAATCTTATTGAAATGCGATTCTTGTTCCAGCTCTAATTTAATTAATTGAGGAAACTTACATAATCACTCCATTTTCGAATTTGTAGCAAATTTCCAGTAATTTATGTGGAAATCGAAATTCTTAATTTTAAGTTTTTTCTTTTTAATTAGCAGAACCTGGCTTAGAGAATTTTTTAACAAAGAGGACTAGGTAATCCAAGGCTTCCTATTCCTCTTTTTTTCAAACTTTGGTTTACTAAACTTTTCATGAATTTTGAA
This sequence comes from Hofstenia miamia, assembly GCA_900660155.1. NCBI lineage: Eukaryota > Metazoa > Xenacoelomorpha > Acoela > Hofsteniidae > Hofstenia > Hofstenia miamia. The sequence continues at coordinate 1,033,138 of CABFPE010000062.1, read as the reverse complement.
TTTGATTGGAAAAAATTATTAATTTTTAATTGTTCGAAAATAATGCGTTAATTTATTTTTATGCTTGCATTAGCCAACATTTACACCGTAGTTCTCCAAAGCTCGCCAACTTCCCGTTTGCCAAAGAAATGAAATTGTACAAACTGTGCAGTGTTCTGAAGTTTTATGTTTAGGGCTTCTCTTTTAAGGAATAAAATTTTTTAGAGGCTAGCTGAAATTAGCATCATCTAAAATGTATATATATATATATATATATATTGTCAAATAAATTCTGGAATCTAACTATTTTGCTAGATAAGAACATGGATTTCAAAATTTCGATTTTTAAGATCTTTCCAAATTTAATATGTATGAATATAATTCCAAGATTATTTAAATAATACAGTATTTTCATTGCTTGTACATTAGGTGGACGAATTCTTTTCCAGAGATTTACTCACCGATATTCGGAATCTTCAGTCTACATCGAATGTGAATATCGATATAGGAGAAAGTTGCAAGGTGCGTTACTTTTAAATAGTACTAGTATTGTGGTTGGCATGGAAATACTATACGCTTACTTCAATGTCACGGAGAGACGGGAAATTAAGAGGGAGGCGGGAAGAGTGCATAAATTTAACAAAAAATGTCATCTTATCAAAAAAATACTCTAGTGGATGTTGAAATTGTGCGATGAAATTCTTAAAATTCAACGTTAATACTAGATAGTAGCTTAACTTCATTATTGCTCAGTCTCGCTATTGTCCAATAATCATTCATTGTACATTTATGCTCTATTATGGACAAGCATTATAGACCTATATAGATATGGATCTCTAAATGAATGTAATACGGTTTTTTTGCGTTGCTAGATTAATTACATTAAGAATATGGCACTAATACAAGATTCATTGATTACAAATTTAATAAGTCATCTTTTAATAGACATGTTAGTAAAAACGAGTTAGTGTAATGATATGCATTTATCCTTCCATAGTTTACTTGGACCTTTTTTGTCTATATTGATATTCATCCGTATATTATATATATATATATATATATATATATATATGTANCCTATATACGAATTGAATGTCAATACCTGAATTTATGCCATTTACATATAATTTTGCAACATAAAATTATTTAAATATTCATGAAATGTAATAGAATTATACTTGCAAATTACAAAAAAAATATATATATTATATATATATATATATATATATATATATATGTATATGGAGCAATTGGTACAAACAAATTTCGGCCTCTTTGTACCGATAGCCATTTGAGGCTACCCCTCATTAGTATGGATTTCATTGTAGCGATCGCCACGTATATATATTTATGTTCATATATATATATATATATATATATATATATATAATGTAATAAAATGTTTGTTGTAAAATTTTTTATAGTAAAAAATGTGCAATGGTTTTGCAGTATAATATGAGTTATACTTTGTAACTTTGAATTGTATTGTCATATTAAATTATAGTTTGGATGTTGCAAAATCATTTATTTAATGCGTGGGAAACAATTTGTTAATCACGCGACGAACTCTTTAAGTTGCTAATACTAATCGTACGTAGACAGCTAATTAGTGGTGTATTCCGCTTTATTGAACTAGATAAAACGGTTTTAATCAATGCTTCTTCAGTATAATGGCCTTTAAGTTGCGGAAGCGCTTTTGACTCATTACTCCCTTTTTCGCTGTATGAGCATTTTGAAGTTTAGGTTGCGTTTATCGCTTTGTTGTTCGCTTTTCCTTTGAAATGCATATACTTTTAAATCTTAATTGACAATATATCTTTTTTTCCTGCTTGAACAAGGAGTTAGATACTTTGCCTTTATTAGCGGCCGCCGTTGTTTAGTTTTGCTTTATTTTGCTGCATAAAAGCAGGACTTTACGTTATTGGAACACAGAAATATCGAGATTAGCCAAAAATGTTTGATATTTTAATGCAAAGTAACGTTTTTGTTAAGCTGCTTATCCAATTTTTACACATGTTCCTACAAATGGGTGGCTCGAGGGCAAGATCGTCAGTTAAAACTCGATTCCAAAAATGCTTAGTGCAGGCCTCAATCCCAACTCTACTAGGAAAATTAAAATGCCTTCTTTCGTTAGGGTTCCAGCTACTATAGCAATATTGTTTATTAGCATATTTGATTATATTTTAATAGTGTGATTCTCAATGGAAATAATTGTGAATGTAGTGAAGATATGCTGTATACATGTCAATGTCGTAGATTTACTATGGAACTCTTGTAAGAATAATTGATTGGTGGCGTTATCTCTTAAAGGCAAAACTAATTTTTCTACACTCAATCAAAACCTGTTATTTTAAATCCTCACGTCGAATTAAACTGACCAGCTCGTAATTCTCAAAGGGGAGTGGCGATTCTGTAATTTCTCGTTCTGAATTTGCGTCGAATAAATATTTCATTGAAATACTTCATCGAACACCGGTTTCATATCACCAGAATAAATAATAGATGGTCGTTTTAATGAGCTTTCCATACATAGTTTTAATTGCATTGAAGTTTTTTAATCAACTGATAAATAAAGTATTAGATGGGGAGGGATATCCGGTTGTTCTTATTTAACCTAAGAGAATATATTTTTATTGTTTTGAGGAATTGTTTCCCACAGCTGACCCAAATCTACTATTTCATAATCTCTCTGCCGATAATAATTTGCAAGTAAATTTCACAGTACGTTACAGAGTATGTGCTTAATCCAAGCCCTTTAGCTATTCTATATGTAATATAAACCGCACAAACTAATTAGTTGAACAACTATAAATTACCTTTTCCAGTGGTTTTGAGGAACTCAAAGTAAGGTTGCTATTATATGTATAATTTCAGCAGGGAAAATTTTTAACTCATATTTACCTTCAATTTCGTTTGTTCTGCCCCTTGAATTTAAGTTTATTTTCTCACCAGTCGTTGGAAGGGAAAGTGTATTCAAAAACCCTGTATTGTCCTCAATATCGATTTTTAATTATAATTACACGTAATTTTTTCGATTACTCTATCATCTATGTTAGCTAGCAACACGTATACAAATAAGTGTTTGAACAAAACATTTGATTAAGTGCAAAACCCATTTTTTCATTCGATTTTTTGACAATTTTCAGTTTACTTACTAATGTTGTTAGAAACGTTAAATGATTTTTATATTGTTTATTAAATATTTGTTTAGCATCTAATTGTGATTTATTTAGGCAACAACGAATAAAATTCCACTGATTTCACCTATATATGAAGAGATCAACAAAACCGACTCGGCTTCAGAACATGGTGAAAACAAAGTTAGCAGCGATTCAGACTCTAGTGCCAATCTACACAATGATAATAATAATAATCGTATCAGCACAAAGAAAACCGATCAATGGACCTCACTCTCTAGCAGTAACTCTTCAGAAGCCGAGCTCCCAGTAGATACTATGAAACGAGAGACAATGTGTTTGCTACCTACGAAATCCAGTAAAGATTCTGTGGAACATCGTAAAAGTAAAGGCAAAGCGGCCTCAGCCAACACAAAGGACGATCGAAGCGGTCGTAAGTCTGGTGAGAAATCCGGAACATTAAAGAAATCTAAACAGAAACCTAATAAATTGGAAGAGCATATTTGCTTCTCGAAGACTATGGGTAATCCTTCATCGCAGTACCACGAATATCTACAATACATGAAGCTGAAGGAGAACATATGCAAGTGTGGTAAGCGTGACAGCTCACCAAATTCTGAATGGAAAGTTAAAATCCGCGCTGATGGCACACGTTATATCACAAAAGCTAATGTTACAAACGCCATCCCAAATATTGAGTCGAAAAAATGCAATCGCGAACGTGTATTGAAGAAAAGAGCCGATCGCATCAATACCGAGCGAGATCTATTTACTACAGATGATGACACGTTATCTGAAATCAAGGTTGGTAAATACTGGAGTCGTCAGGAGCGTAAGCGGCAGTTCTTAATGGCGCGTGATCGCAAACTTCGCAAAGAGTTGTTGATCAAATCTCATACATTACGCGAAGATGAAAATGCCGCGGGTGCTTCAAAAGTTCGAGCGGGCAGCAAGCGGAACGTTGCCGAAAATTATCTCACATTTCAGGAAGTGATGAACCAGGCGGCAGAAAACCCCCTTCTTTCTGTCACCACTGTTTGAAGAATCAAGAATTGGTGCTAATTCAAGGACTTATTTTAACTTACATACATATTCAGTATTTTTGTTAATTTACAATTTTCCAATTTTTTATGAAATTATTGTTTTTAAACGCATTGAAAAATGTTTGTGTTCAGAGGTTCATTAAATTTTCAGTTAACTTATTCAGCAATTTCTATCCATGTACAAGGTTGGCAAAAAAGTATTTTTTACAAAAAAACGTTTTAACCGTTTAAAACAATGTTTTTTGCCTTTATGCAGAACCAGCCCAAGGCACGAAAACTGCTAAAAACGCAAATAGTAGCACACATTAAATTTTGATAAATTTATCAAAATTCATTTTTCGTGTCATACACGTAAACAAAAAATAAGTTTTCCTATTTCTTCTGTTATAAAAGTATAATGGACAAAACCCAAAATTTTTTTCCAAACATTTCTATATAAATTTGAAAAAACATTTAAAAATGCATTTGTTTTGAATAGTGCTTAAAACAACCCTATATATGTATAGCATTTAGCAAAAAGTTGCTTTTACGAAATTATCTGTTGGGTGAGCAACAAAGTATATCACAGATTTTTTGTTTTATCACAAAGTATATCTTTCAATTACTTCAGGTTTTGATTTTTGGAAGCATAATGTTGTAATATGCTTACTTATAAAAAAACAATTCGTCTAATGATTTTGATTTTTCAATATGTTGATATTACGAGTATTCGCTAAGCTCATTAGTTATATATAGAAGAAAAAAGTGAATATACAATCAACACTTTCTATCAAATTCTTTAAAGAACTACAACTAATCAATACATTTTCAAAACAATGTAAAACACTTTTGTGCATTTTATAGTGGAAAAAATTTTCACCGATTCGCATCGAACTAATAAAACACATTTTGAAGAAGGGATCAGTTCTCAATCGATGTACAGTAGTGTTCAAATTTATTGCACTTTACTCTTGCCGATTTATCCTTTCAATGTTTTGTATTATAGCGTTGATTTTTCATTGCGAATTCAAATTTCATATTCAATTTTATCAAATATTTAGCTCGGCCCTTATGCCTTGTAAAGGAAATTTTAAAACGAACTCCACACATACATACATGATGTGCAAAACAGCAACGAATTCGCCGGCAACAGTTTAGTATATGCATAAATGGTTGCATGTCTACTAGTGTTCGGCGGCTAAAGATTTTGTTTTACGGCCAGAATCATTTCTGAACATTATGATGAACAATTTATTTCCATGATTTTTATTTGTATTTTGTTTTTTAAAACTTAGTCGCTTTGACCATTTTCTTTAATTGTTTGAATTATGAGTGTTTTAATCGTTCCATTGAAAATTGCAGTGTTTTACTTAATAGTAGTAAAAATACAGCAAAAAAATCACGGCTAACGGGCGGCTGCGTTACGGCCAACGGCTAGTTAAGGTCACAATTTATTTTGCACGACCGGCTAGGGCCGAAGAAAATAGACTTTGTCGTAGAACACTAATGCCTACATTCAAATGTTTCAGAAATCATAATAGTTTTGATGTAAATTTCATTTATGCAATAGGATTTTCACAAATTTTGAAAATCAGTACTTCTGAAACCTATGAGTGCAGCAGGTCTGGAATCGAGCAAAACTTTTTGGACCCGATCTGTCTGCGTAAAATTGATTCTACTGCACCAAAGCAATCAAAATTATATGTATTTTCAGTTAGTAGTGGAAAATTAAATGCTTTGCTATGCATTAACTGTCATGCGACAAAACAGTTACACGTTATGCACCGTTTAATGTAGTGCTAAAACGTATGCGTGCAACCAGCACTGTCAACGTTGTTGATGAACTCGACATGGCCTGATTTAAGGAAAAATCTTTCGACCTGAACCCGACAAAAAGCTGACCCGTGTCCACCCCTAGAGGATAGTAGTACAAACATTTGTGAATATACTACACTTTCCACAATGAATATGATTTGAAGTACTACATGATGGTGTTGGCCAAGAGCAAGTATTGAAAGCTTATTATTATTACTGTAGATACATCAGAGATGGAACCGACTGGAGCTGGAAATCTCAGTAATTTTAGCCACCAATTACCTGTCAAAATTAACAAATAATTTTGCTTTGTTTGGGAGAAAATACTGTGAAAATCTAAGGCTTGAAGAAATTACATTGTTACAGGTTGCAGCAGACTACAGTGTTGCAATTGGAATTATAAATCGAAGCATTTAGCAATTGAATCTGTAACATATAATTGCAACAAATTGTCAACGTATTTCGACTTGTACAAGAATTTTGAATTTTGCAGCGCACTACGACTAAATCGAATGTTTCAGCATTAACTCTGAATCTCAATAACTGTAGACAATTTCAAATATTTAGGAACAAATTTTGACCCGAAGCCAAACTTTAAATCTCATATTAATGCAATAGTCCGAAAAATGGCTATAGGCATAAGAAGAATGTCAATGATAGCAATGCAATTACCAGCCTGTGCAAGTTCAATTTTTTCATTCATTTATTGTGAGTCACCTCAGTTATACAAATATATTGTTTACTGATGTAAAAAACTCAATATTTAACTAAAATGGGCTCTAAATTTTTTAAAGAAACATTCTTCTAGAACTAAGCACTTTATTTCTAGTTCTAACATTTTCACAAACCAGCAAATAATGTTGAACACAATGTCAACGTTTTCTAAGCTCATCAAGAAATTACCACGACCTTATAATACTATTTCATTGCCTGATTTTATTCATAAGCAGAAAAGAAGTTTTGAAGCAATCATTCATTAATTCCGCTATTCAAACTTGGAACTCACTACCTAAAGAGTGAAAGAACATTGAACAATTGGAAGCTTTTAAGAAGCACATTAAAATTTTTTTAAGCAAAGTATTTCTCGTGTAAAGCATTGCTGCGATACAAATTCTACATAATGATTATGCAACATTTCGTTCTTTAAATCCTTATAATAGTTTATCCCTAGCATGGTATATTTATTGTATATATTGTTTTATCCTATTGTATGTATTTGTATAATGTTTGTGTATTTGATTACACTGTTCAGATAAATTACCAGTTTTTAATTGTTAATATTCATCTGAATAAAGAATATCTTATCTTATCTTATTGGAATAATATTTAAATTTATTTCAATAATTTTGCCATAAATTGAGTTGTTTTGTTTTGACTGTGTATTTTTGCTTTGTTTTTATGGAACTAATTAACAATATCAACAGAAGTTGCGTTTACAATAAAATCAAATCGGAAATCTTTTTGGTTGCGAAAATACTCAAGCGCAAATTACTGTTTCGAGGTTTGGCACCTCCTACTGAAGAAGTAGTCGTGTTTGGAACATAGGCGGCTCGTGCGTGTAAGCAAGGCAAGAAGTGCTTGCCCAATAATTTTGTAATAAAGAATTTCATTCTTAATTGCATGAATTTATATCTATACAAATGTACAAATCGTAAATTATTAGTTTTGCTTGAAAACAAAATTCAAGAATCAAGAATTAAATTATGAAATAATTCATTACGATTTGATTTAAAAATAATTGAATGATTGCGCCACAGCAAGCAAATGTCTTAATTCTGTACCTACGCTTGCTCAAACAATGAAATTAGATCCGTTTTTTTTCAACACATCGCGAGAAGATTTAGCTAGCAAAGCAAGCACTCCGCTTATTGCTTCACATTGAAATATTTCCTTTTTAAGGAAACGTTACAAAACACATCACATCGCTAATTATCTCGGTGGTTAGACCTGCGATTTTATCAAAATGTGACAGATCACGCGTGACCAATCACATAGCTTAACCGTAGCCTAAAGAACCCCGCGAAATATATTAATTCAATACAATAACCCAAAAGTATACCTGATATTTTTTATTTAAATCAATCAGAAAACATTTTTACATTCAAGCAGTACCAGAAGCAGAAATATATTTTAGTGAGGCTCTTATCTGGATTGTTTGTACAATATTCTTTCCTTTACAGAATTTAGAAAATTTATTGGAATTGTGAATCAAAGACGAATTTTTTCTACGAATGTGCTACCAATTCATTCAAAAAATCAAATATTACGTGGATATTTTAAGGTGATATATATATGGAAATAATTTTTAAGAAACTTTGAATGATTTAAATGTGATTTTCATCAGCTGCCACTTCTACTCTAAGTTTCTCAATCTTGGATAACTTTGTAATTTATCTCAAGTTTTCTATCATCAACATGCCTTCAATTGTAAAAATCAACAGAATTCTTATTCAATATTTTTACTAATGCACGATTTATAGACTGCATTGCCGAATATTTTTAAATATTTGAATTAATGCAAACTATGGGATTTTGATCACCGTCTTGCAGAACGATTACTTTCTGTTTAAAGAAATTTTAAACAAATACAATAATAACCGATTAGAGGAAAAAACTACAGAAATCATTAACAATTTTTTCTTGATAGTGATTTATTAAAACAACTGCAGGACTAATCTTATTTCTATAATAATATTACAGATAAATTTCTGAGAAAACTCGCACTGGGAATTTCATGTATAAATAAATTTTTCACTATTTATTTACACAATTTTGGTTACATGAAAAATAATTGGTTGCCTAACTTTTGCATGCACCAGCCTCCACTGGTTTGGAATTGTTGAAAAAATATGCATCTCTTAATTTTATATATTTTAGCTATCACTCAAATAAATTCTAACCAAGCTAACAAAGGAATTCACAATTTTAATTGATGTAAAAAAATGAAAATTTGATTAAAATTATGCAAAAACTGAACCATGGAAAATATCAAAATTTGTATTTTACCAGAAATGTATTTATTGACTTTGAAATTCGCGTTGTGTAATTTCAGCTTTTTGAATTACCATGCGGAATTTCCTAGTTTAAAACAGCCTACATATATATATATATATATATATATGCAACAAGGACTTTTATTTAGAAGCCTTTGATATGTAATGTAAGTAAGATTTACTGGCTAAAAATCTGCTGGCAGATATTAACAGTTGTTGGCCAACTTCCGGGCATCTTTGAAATGTCAGGCATGTTCCAACTCTGGGCCATTTGACAAAACTATAATTCACAGTAGGAAAAAGAAATTTTAGCATTTATATTAAACTAATGTAAATAACACAGGTTAATGGGAAAGCTTCATCGTGGAATCCGTAAATAATGTGGACACGAAGTTGTTTGAAAAAAATAGACGCATTGTAGTCCTGAGTTCTTAGAATCTGCCTTATTTCTTGAAAATGTAATTACGTGTTCTTGACTCGTAAGCTAATGAAGATATCTGAAGTCTGAAAATGTCACTGGATAGACGAATTTTTTGCTACTTCAGCTGTATTCAAAATGCGGTGAATGCACCAATTGGAATTACTCACGCTTTCCCACTCGGGCTTCAGTCCAGATCAGGCATGAAAGTGGGACGGATCGGTTCAACAATTATCTAGGTCAGGTCAACAAGGACTCATTGAAATTAAATGCATATATTTTACTTGAAATGATTAGATCCTACATTAAGCTTATTTCCATTAGATTTTTATAATTATTTTAATAAAGAAATAGACCAGATGTGGTTATTCTCTGATTTCTTGGGTTTATGAGATGCATGCAAAGACATGTATATATATATATATATATATATATATCATCATACAACTTTTTCTTTAAGCTACCACTTCAAAATTACAAACACTGGCCTATATATACCATTTACATCCTATTGTGACAAGAATTTTAAAATCAACAGCGTCTAAGCAATTTGCAAAAGTATTTACGCAACATCATCCAATTACAAAGCTTTAACATCAGCACTTGACAAATTATACACCATTTTTGAAAATAATATTTATCCGCATAAATTAATTAAAAAATTATTACAAAATAGATTTTACAACAAGATAATGAAACAAAGTTAATAACTTAATCATTGCAAGATCAAGAGAAGCAAAAAATATATTGGAAACTTCCATATATAGATAGCAACATCAAGAAATTGTTAAAGAACTTAATAAATATCAATCAAAAGTTCATAAGATCAAGAGTTATACCAGTTTTTAATTGTTTGGAAACTGAACATTTTTTTAAAAACAAAGACCACATTCCCGAAGACTTAGTTTCTTCAATTGTTTATAAATATCAATGTGACAATTGTAACAAATTGTACATTGGAGAAACACATAAAACAAAACATTAACGGACATTTAAATACTGAAATATTTCAACACCACCATGAAATTAAAAAAGAAAATTTTACCATCAATATGAAAACTAAGGATACCAAAATTGAAGAAGCATTATATTTAAAGAAATTTGAACGGACCAATATGCTGAACAAGAATACATATCAAAGATTACATCCATTCTAATATATATATATATATATATATATATATATATATATAATATTGTGGTCAATTTAATGTTAACTGGTTTCGATTCGAAAATCATCATCAGAATACAAAATTTGTGGGAATTTAATATTAAATCGAATTATTAAAATTTCTTTAAATTATAATAACATGATTGAATCCATAATTGAATTATATGAAATATTTGAAAAGAACGGCTATCCACATAAATTGATTAAAAATATTGTTGACCAAGTTTTCACCTCAAAGTCTATTGAATGTAACAAAGCAAATGATGAAGATAAAATACCAATATATTGGAAAATACCATATACTGAGGACAATCAAAATCTCTTAAAAGGAAACTAGCATTTTTTCTTAAAAGCACGGATAAAGATCATTAAAACACGATTAGAATTAACTAAGTTAACACCAATTTTGCAATCAAAGAAAACGTCCGGCATTTTTAAGAACAAAGATCCTATCGAAAAAATGCTAGTTTCCTCACTTGTCTATAAATACAATTGTGAAGAATGCAATATTTCTTACATTGGGGAAACTAAATGCCATTTTATAACTAGGATCAATGAGCATCTATCAGGTCATCAAATGTCAGAAATATATATGCATCAACATCATTTTAATATAATAATGAAAACATTCAATACGCAGAAGCGTTAATAATTAAGAACAATAACAAAGATCAAATATTGAACAAGCAAAGTAATATGAGCATATTAAATTTATTCTAAGTGCATAAAAATTTAAACATCATTAAATTTTAGGGTAGTACATTGTAAATATTAGTGCCACAAATTTTGTATTCTGATGATTANTGACAATTGTAACAAATTGTACATTGGAGAAACACATAAAACAAAACATTAACGGACATTTAAATACTGAAATATTTCAACACCACCATGAAATTAAAAAAGAAAATTTTACCATCAATATGAAAACTAAGGATACCAAAATTGAAGAAGCATTATATTTAAAGAAATTTGAACGGACCAATATGCTGAACAAGAATACATATCAAAGATTACATCCATTCTAATATATATATATATATATATATATATATATATATATAATATTGTGGTCAATTTAATGTTAACTGGTTTCGATTCGAAAATCATCATCAGAATACAAAATTTGTGGGAATTTAATATTAAATCGAATTATTAAAATTTCTTTAAATTATAATAACATGATTGAATCCATAATTGAATTATATGAAATATTTGAAAAGAACGGCTATCCACATAAATTGATTAAAAATATTGTTGACCAAGTTTTCACCTCAAAGTCTATTGAATGTAACAAAGCAAATGATGAAGATAAAATACCAATATATTGGAAAATACCATATACTGAGGACAATCAAAATCTCTTAAAAGGAAACTAGCATTTTTTCTTAAAAGCACGGATAAAGATCATTAAAACACGATTAGAATTAACTAAGTTAACACCAATTTTGCAATCAAAGAAAACGTCCGGCATTTTTAAGAACAAAGATCCTATCGAAAAAATGCTAGTTTCCTCACTTGTCTATAAATACAATTGTGAAGAATGCAATATTTCTTACATTGGGGAAACTAAATGCCATTTTATAACTAGGATCAATGAGCATCTATCAGGTCATCAAATGTCAGAAATATATATGCATCAACATCATTTTAATATAATAATGAAAACATTCAATACGCAGAAGCGTTAATAATTAAGAACAATAACAAAGATCAAATATTGAACAAGCAAAGTAATATGAGCATATTAAATTTATTCTAAGTGCATAAAAATTTAAACATCATTAAATTTTAGGGTAGTACATTGTAAATATTAGTGCCACAAATTTTGTATTCTGATGATTATTTTTGAATCGAAACCGGTTAATATATATATATATATATATATATATATATATATATATATATATATATATATATATATATATATATATATTGTTCGTTTTTACTGAAATTTTTATTTTCATTTTCATTTCATCACCAAATAATGTCGTAAACACTCTTTCATTGAATGATTAATTTAATCACAATTCCAGTAACTTCGGCAAAATTCTTTGTAAAATTAAAGTTTTACACATTTTAGAAGTTAGTCTATTTATGCAAATGCCTTCGAGTTTTAACTAAATGCGGGATTGTGGTTTTCTTAAAAAGTGAGTGAAACAATTTAATTTGAGAAGGATAATGATTCCTAAGAGGAAGAGGGTCGGGTCGGATCGGGTTGGGATACATTTGCTTGGTCAACCTGCAATTTCTAAGAAAACTAATATACAAAAAGCTGTTATTTATTATCCGCTTTCATTCATTGATTTTATTCATTATTTGTTATATGTTGTCCGTGTATACTTCAACATACATACACTTCAGATTTGCAAGTGGCTCAATTTGTAATCGTTTCGGTTTTGCTTCGCTCAGTTCGGCTTGTTTAAGTCTTGCAATATTTGATTTGCAACGCTTTAAAACGGTTCTAAATCAAAGGAAAATATTTTAAAGGCGGTTGTACTCCTATAAACGCACACTTGTTTGAATGAAACTTTTGGGAAGTATTCCTGGATTAAGCGATTTAATTTATTTTTTTCGCTACTTGCTCCTATATTTGAAAATTGTAATTTTGAACAGCTTGTTATGCTTTCAAATTGCCAGAAACCGAATTTTCCTATTAAAATCTACACTATTGTGCACAACTATAATTAGTATCATTCCTAATTTCTAAAATACCCAAAGCAAAAGTTTATTCATTACTATACAACTGAAATTTTGTGCACATCTAAAACAGATACGAAGTATCTGCATAGATATTGCGATTCATAAAGACTCTCGGAGGGCCGTATGAAAACCACCATTCATAAATTTCTACCATTTTTTAATTTTATTTTGTGAAATTTTTGCGTCCTCTAATAGTTATATTTATAATACAAAAGTCATCAGTTTACCTCTTTCATTACTTACTTGTTAATTCATCGTGGTCTGATCAGCTTTGCTAATTAATAAAATCGGCAATGAGCGGTGTTGATTCGCAAAGTGTTTCTTTGCAATACCTGCGTCATTAATTACCACTAATTATAAAAGCCAACACAAGTTGCTCATTCAAGGCGGCTAATTTGTTTCAAGTTTCTTTGAAGAGATCATCTTTTGATTAATTATTTCTTGCGAAGTAATTAGTAAATATCGGATAATTATTCAAATTACGAAATTCAGCATATGTTTGCATTTTCGAAGATTTATTTTACTATTGCTAATCTCATCAATTAATTCTATTTTATAAAATATCAAGTCTGAGTTGTAAAAAAGACCAGCCTAACAAATATGAAATTGTTAATTGAAAATTCTGAATTGTGTATTTTCTAAACCTATATATAGGCTTAGAATATACACAATTCACTTAATTATATAGGGTGTCCCAAAATGTATGTTTGTTTTTTTGCACTGATCTTAATGATGCCGCTAACCAAACTTTGAAGAAAGTCAATTCATTCTATAGTGTTACTCGGTAGAAGTGCAAAAAACTTAGGACGATGCTTCAAAAAATGCCTAGAACATGAGTTACTGTCACTCAAATTTGAGATAAGCTTGCAGCTGAATGAACTGTTCAGAAAAAGGAATTCTCTAAAACCACGTACATCGACACATTCTACGAGCGAAGAAAGAGTCCTATTTAAATGCTTCATGAAATATTAATTTTTTTCATGAAAAATTCCTATTTTTTAGAATCTTCAAATTTCCTCATACCTTATGCTCACATAATAAGATAGGGTCTAAGGCGCATGGCAGCAACAATTAACCTCAACTATATAATTTCAGCAAATATACCATCGCTAAGAAGCACAGTGTGCAATAGCTAGAAGCGGTTTGGGATTATCATTTACTTGACATTAACGTAATGATATTTGCAAAACTGGATTAACACAGACTTTTGGGAGGGCTATTCCTGACCGATTGAAACATTAAAATCATATACGACTTTATATTCTCATAGTTCTATGTACATGCGGTGCGGTGCGATGGGACAGATCCGGGTCTCAGATTATGAGCGAAAATAAAAGAGAAAGTTCTTCTCTATCACGTGGTGCTTTCATATTGAGCAAAGCGTTGATAAATTTTGAACTATAATGATCTAAGAAATTTTTCTAAGATTATGAAAAATTATCAAATTCCCGGGCTGTTAAGGTTATTATTCTTAAAAAGCCTTAGCTGCCTAAAACATGAAATATTATCCGACTGCGTTGAAATTTGGCATATAGCTACGTTAGAACATTCCCTACAACATTATTATGGGAGCCCACACTCTAAACGTTAAAATGAGGGGCATAAATTGTATTCAAGTATAAAATGAATGATAAATTGTTAACTTGTGTATATTCTCTGCATCCGTTTGGACCTAGCCGAACCGTGGTGTGGACCGCCCCGGACCCTTTCCAAATTGCTGTATTAAAATCAGAGTTCATCTCTATTCTATGACGCTTTAGATATTTTTATAAGTTTGTGAGCGTTTTCAAATTTTCTGTACAGACCATCACAAATTGTAGAAATTGCCTGGGTTTCTTGAGGTTAAGATATTGCATTGATCCAATGAACATAAAAAATTTCGACCAAATTGCTACTATATTGAGAATTTACTAAGTTGCGTATCTGGCCGCATCCCAATAGTATTTTTGTTGATTTTATTGTAATCATCATTGTTTAAGCTTGGGTCTTTAGAATTCAAATTTATATTGCATTTGTGATTTGCTTAACTAAATTTGTTTGCAACCATCTTCATTTAAACTTATTTGCCCTACCAAATGTCAATTTCTAAGATCACCAAAATAATTTATAACTATATTTGGGATTTATCTGTTTAGCCACAATTCACTCAAGTACATGTAGGTTGAATTTTCAAAATATTTATGCGGAGCTCTGCGCAAGTTCTAGGGCTGAGTAAATGGTTTTAAAAAATGGGATATTAGTTCTAGATCCGGTCCGGTTAAACCCGGTTAATCAGGTTAAAATTCAGGTTAAGTAATTCTATCTTTGATTTTCAAAATGTATTGATTACAATGATTGTAGCATTAGAAAATAATAGAAATTGTGGGAAGTAGTGCAAAGATTCCAATTTTTGTAATTCTAGTGCTAATCTACATTTTGCCTTTTAAATTACAAACTATTTTTGAAAATATCAAATTTGTGTAAAAAGGATGAATAAATTCGGTTTGTTGTTGTAATATAGAGTAAATTTCAGGTCATTCATAAAGTTCTAAATGCCTTATTTAACTCATTTTTGCATATAACCACATATCTTGTCTTCATTAAATTTTGGTAGACTGCGGTAACTTTCAATAATACTTGTTACATAAAAATCTCATATTTAACAAACCTATATATATATATATATCAAATTGATGCTAACACATAAGAATAGACCAATTTTTTTCTAACAAATAGGAATTGNTATATATATATATATATATATATATATATATGTATCTGGGCTGCAAGTGGGTTGTATCGATCTATTAGTTGGGCTGGGGCACGTTTTGAAGGTAGTGGTTCGAGGTCGTCAGCTGTTAATATCGAGTAAATTCATATCTGATCATTGTTAATTTTAAAATGAGTTATGATCAAAAAAGATTGAATCTCTCAAAAACTCAAATGCATCAGGTGAGAGGTACGGAAATCAAAGAGTTCGAAGTAGATTTTTGAGTTGAGTCGGGTTGGGTTTTGTAAAAAATATTTGGATATGTTTGGAAATATATGATCAATTTGCAACACTGGTATGTATATATAAATGTATATACAAAGTTCAATATTGTCGTTTTATAATAATGTCCATTTCAATAGATTTGAGCAAAGAAATGACATCGTCCTAAAATCATGAATCAAATTGAAGATATGTTCATTCATTGCAAAGTATTTATTATGTTTAATAATTAAACATGTGAAGAGAAACTACATATGAAATTTTGCAAACTAGATAGTAAATACAATGCAATTACTAATTATAGAGCACATACAAATACTGCTAAATTTAACCATTCTGATTAAGGGCAGTAATTATGCTGCCAGTTACCTACAAATGGTCGAAAATATTGAAAATTTAAACAAAGTTTGCTCCATCAAAAAAGATGAGCAAAAGTTAGATAAATACAGTGATGCTTGGGAAAATATGATAGCTTCATTAGTCATTAGATTTTGAATATGGGTTTCGTTTTTTTGCAACACCCTGTATATATATATATATATATATGTATATAATATATATATATATATATAATTCAAATTTTTTCCTTATCAATATGAAATGCTTAAGTGGAGTTTTGTTATAAATAATGTGATGAAAGTAACTAAATTAGCAATTGCAGAGAAACTACAACTAAAGACGATTTGTAGAACTTACTATTAATTCTGCTAAAAAATTGCTTACAGTGTTAAAGTTAAGGATTATTTTGCTCCATCTAATTCTTTATGTTAGAATTCGCTTATAAATCAATTTTATTGCTCTCGGATTCAAAGTAAATACGCGTCATGAAAAAGTAATTTGAAAATTTACAAAGCTTTTAACGTATCTTTATGAAATAGTTTAATATAGTCATAAATCTTCAACAAAAGAAGCAATAAACAAATAAATAGGAAATAATTAGAAATGTAAAGCAACAAGATGTGAGGTAACCCTAGATAAACCTTGCAGGACCTAAGCAAGACTTCTACTGAATAAATTGAGTAATTTTATAAATCAAATGATGCACACAACACAACTATTTTTCAAACTAATCAAAAAATTTATACCATTTAAAAAGAGGACAATACGTTTTAAGAAATTTATATGTTGAGGTTTTTGGTATATAATTTTAAAACGCGTTATTACTCGATATGATAACTGAAACGACATTTTCAATTGAGAAAATAAATACAATTGTTGTTAATTTTCTCTACTCAAAATCAAAGGAAATCAATATTTACACTATAGATGTTGAATTGTTTTTTCTCATTGCATATTCTATTGCAAAAATATTGATCAAAGTGTAGTTTTGGATTTTAGTGTCCCTTATCTTTCTGAATATTAGTTATTATTATTAAAAAATATCAAAAAAATCGCAAAAAATTTGACAATACTTAAATATTTTCAAATATTGGAAGAATATTCATGTTTTCTCAAATAATTTTTGATTAATTCATTTTGAAACGAAGTCAATTTCATAAAAACTAACTTTGCAATGAAGTTTGGAATCGTTTTATCGTTGTTAGAATTTAGCACCAAAGGATGTATATGAATCATTAAGTTCAAATTCATGTGATACTGTGTTGCCAGTTTTATCAATACTAAATAGAGGAGCTGAAACTGGGTCATCGGGATTGCGAGTCACTGTGCTTCTAGATCAAGAATTTGTTGAGAAGTCAGCAAGGTGGCCAGGTAAACTTTCCACTTAAATCTTCCGGTTCAGCTGGGTTATCGGGTCAAAATTCTTTAATAAACAAATAAAAATGAAATAAATGTACACAAAAGGGCTTGTCTCAATAATGTCAGATTGATTATTATGTAGAAAATAACTACACAAAAGCATGTTTGTCAAATTTGTTATAATTCGTTTCAGAAGTTTCTTTAGTTCATTCTTTTTTCTTTCTAAAATTTGATAATATTATCCTAGAAGTCTTGAGATTCAGTCTAAACCAAATTTTTCGCTAGAAATAGAATAAATTTAATACGTGCACAAATTCACAATTAGAAGTTTTCACAAAGTTGAGAAATTACACAATTTTGAAACTTAAAAGGCTTACAACGTGCCTTGATTTTTCGGCACATGCATGGCACGAGGGATGCATGAGGCACGAGCACGACACGGCACGAAATTTAAAAAAATTTTAAGCACGAGCCAGCGACGACATGAAAATCTGTAAATTTTTTATCATTAGTGAAATGCGATCTGAATTATTTTTCAGCAATTTTGTTTCTTCGTTAAATAAAAAAGGCACCTTGTATTAAAACTGTACGATTGAAATGTTTCTGGCAGCAAATTGTTTCAATAGTTTAACAAATTGTTCAAGAAACAAAACTTTCGATGATTTTGATATGCAAATTTATAGAGCTAGAAAATCAAAATAACAAGTATATTTATACGTTTTTTAGTGTGGCCACGAGCAAGTCATGATCACAAACTTTTCTGTAAAAATGGGCACGGGTGCGGCAGGATCACGGCAAGGTTCCAACTCTGCTTACAACCTGTTGCAATTTAAGGAATTGATATAAGACATTGCTACAAACTTAGGGAAAATATCGAACTTTTATTTGTTTTCAAAATTACTTCTTCTCAGTCAGTAAGAAATTGTTAAATGCAGGAAAGCTACTACCAAGAGCAAGGATAGGGCTCAATCAATATCAGACTTGGTTCAAGTTCAAGCAATGGCCAGTGTGACTGTAATTCTAAAATATATTTTAAATGGTTTTCCGATATGATTATTCTGTTTACTCCTGTTTTTATGATTTAAAAATAAACGGGTGATATCGGCTCACTGGATGATATATTTTACAATCACTTAACGAGTTACCGGGTTATTTTCTATTCATGTCAGATGGATCGATGGGTCAGATTTTGTGACCCTATTCCAAATTTGCTGAATGGGCCATTTTAAAAGTAAAAGTACACATAGTGTTTCGAAATTTGAAAAAATAAACTGGATTTTTTATTTCTTGAATATACAATTTAGTATATTCTGAACTTCTTTGAAAATTTTAAATCTAATAATTCCTTAGAAGTGAAGACGTGTGATGAAAAAAACATCATGGGACTTGTGTGGGATGGAAATAACATGAAATCCGATAACCGATAACCCTCATAGTGACTGACTACACGTTTTTTAATAGTGTACGAATTTTATTCAAACTGATTTTCTTTAACTGAGCTCTACTAGTTTTATCTTGTCAATTACAGAATATAAATTTCTGAATTTTTTTATTAATTTTATTTTTTTTCCTTAAGATCGAAATCTATCTTTTAACTTGGAATAATTATTCTAATTGTTCTTTGAGAATCCTATGTGTGCATCGAATAACTCAATTTTAATCAAACCAATGTTAGATTTCTTTTAGAGACTACAGGAAATGTCATCGGCCTCCAGCAGTTCTTACTTTGTTGTACCTACAACTCTTTTAATTCATTTCGGCAAGATCAAAAAGAAGGAAGAGGCGTGACTTGGCGTTGATTACGGCAATGGGTAGAACTTTGATAGCATCGCTTGACTTGTTATCGTAGTAATCGGAAGGGGAGGACTGCTGCATTTGAGTAAATGGAAGCTTCAAAATGAATGCTTTATTGTGTTTAAAATATTTTAAATTTTATTGATTTTTTAAAATTTATGTTTAAGATTTTTAACAAAACTACTGAAATATCTTAACGATATTCTTTTTTTAACTTGAATATAGTTGTTTAAATTATACTTTGCACACGTATTGAAAATTTGATTACAAGTGCATTTAAGCAATTGTGTATAGAAATGATCAATAAGCACTAAATTCTATGTTTACAAAATTTTATTGCAAACATCTTCTCCCATGGCGAGGGTTGGCATGTTTTAAACAGGACCTGTTTAAGACATATTTTAAACACTGTTTTAAACAACTGTTTTCTGCTAATTTTTTCTTAAATGTTTTTTTTCAAATTTACATAGTAAGTTTTGAAAAATAATTTTTGGGTTTTGTCCATTTTCACTTTTATAACAGATTTTCTATCGAAAAAATAGCAAATAGTTTACGTGCATAAAACGAAAAATGAATAATTCAATGTTTGCTACTACATGTGTTTTTAGCAAAATTTTCGCACTTTGAGCTGGGTTGTCTAAGAGCAAAAAAACATTGTTTTCAACGTTTAAAAGTTTCTCAAAAATGCACTTTTTGTCACCATGTCCATGGCTAACCATTCCAAATATACCTAATATTATTTGGAAAAATTCGTAGATACACAAAATGTGTAGTTCTGTGTAATGAAAATATATGTATAGAGAAAGATAGCAAACACCCTAAACATTGTTTTCTGTAATATTTTAGTAATACCAAAACATTTAAAGTTTACTGATGATCTCATAAACGTTGTGAGCTTGAAACAGCAATTATTTTATTGACAATTAGATGCATTTTTTAAGAGACTAATCATTTTCAATCGTTGACACTACAAATGCAATTAGAACAAGTCCTGCTAAAATCCGAGTTATAAAAAATTATGAATCTAGTAAAAACCTCTCTCACATATATGAGACACATAATTAGTCAAAAATTAATTAATATATATAAAATCTTTGGAGTGATTTTTACACCCATAAATCAATCAGATAGCCTAAATGTTGGTGGCTTTCTATGAAACTATTTCATTTAATGTCGCTTACTATTGCAAAACAAACTCCATGTAGGTGCATTTTTTTAAAATTGTGATTTCAATAAAAACTTATATTGGATTTTTTACAAATTTTGACCTTCTGTAACCCAGGCATTTTTATAATCTCTGATGTCATTCTTAAAAAATCCAAGAATAAATCTCCGGGGGTCTCTGTGATGCAAGAAAAAGTTTTACTATATAGGGCAAGTGGTTTTTCTATAGTCTCTGTCCCTGGTTTATGCAGTCGCTCATGATTATAAATTAATAAAATTCTTCAATTTCACATCATTTATTGAAGGACACAATTTTCTGTGAACCCCAAGAGTTGTAAAATGTTGGAGTCTCTATTCAGTTATTGTTGTTCGCAGCAACGTTGGCAACAAATTGAATTTGGAATATTTTTAATTTTAGTATTATAAAATTGTCCCTTTTTTAAAGAAATTCCATTCGCAGTAATGAAAACCGTTGTGAATTAGAAAAGCTCTATCGAACACCAAAATGTCACCATGGGCCCCCAATTCGCTATTTTTGTGTAGACCTCAGTAAAGTTATATAGAGTCCCAGGGTTGAGAACCACTGATCTTGCCCGTTGTTTTGGCACTTATCTGGATCGACGGTTAATCGTATGCTTTTCCAAATCCTAATTTTTGTCTTAATCTCACTTTCAGTAGAAGAAATAAGCTAGGGTAAATAAGATTCAATAAATTGATTGAACGGATTCACATTTACCATTATTTCTGATTAAGCATACCAGGCTTAAAGATATTTGCTGCTAACATCCTAGCAGTGAGGACAAAACTGATGGTATGGCATCAACTATGGAAAAATATACATGAAGTTTGTAATGGTCCTCGTTCTTTGGGATGGAGAATTTGCACGGAGTAAGATCTCTTGCATATGTGTTGAGGGGTCATATAAATGCATAGGACATCTGCTATTTTCAAAATTTTTGCCTCATGTTTTAAGAAATGATTGCATTAATTTAATTATTACATTCTCAATTTAGAGATTTTTCAAATTTGTTAATTTACAATTTGAAATTCTGTGACAATGGCCTTAGAAAACAAGATACTCGTTTTCGACAAATTAATGCTGCAATAAAATCCCCCTGCTAAGTCAGAAATGGCTATCGACCGGACAGGTCTTGGGCTGAAGTTTTACGCAAGGATAGGCCAAAATTTAAAAAACTTTGACTAAAGTACAACAGTGCAATTATTGCTATACAAGTTATAAACAACCTGTTGAAAAATAAATTTAGATTTTTCTGTTTTACATTAGTATCACATACTCTTCTAAATATAAAATTAGGATGTTTTATTTCAGTGTATAGTTTGTATTTGAAGTTTTTAAAATACCCAATTTTGGTGCAGATATTTTTTGGCATTAATTTAAATGGGGCCAAGCTAAGGTTTTCTGGACCTGTCCGGGTGACGCCTGAATTGTCGGTTGATGTTCAGCTCAAAGAGGTTATGGACATTATCAGCCGCTTTTGCCTTTGATCACTCATATATTCTATGAAGAATTCGAGGTTCAGAATCATTACATTTTGCAATTGCACTTTGATATACTTTCATTATTTTGGCCCTTTGATTACAAAATCATACCTTTTTAATAGTGCCATAACTACGTGTTCTGGTAATGCCTCGGGACTAAATTTGTCACAAGCATGATTTAAGGTATACATTGGACTATTTTACAAACTTTCTTTGAACCTATGCAACTGCAACAATTTTTTTAGTGTTCATTAAATCCCCCTCTCAATCCAAATGAATTGCCACATGTACATATGCTCTACGTGACAACCATAAATTTCTATGTACTGTAGAAATATATGTATTTATTAATTACAGTGTAAATGAAGATCCCTAGAATTTGTCAAAATAAAAAAATGATAGTTTGTAATCTGTGCATTTCACGATCCTATATTTTAATTTTTTCAATTTTTTATGAAAAAATTTTTGATTTATCCAGTCAAAAATAAATTTAGAAACCTGACGGGGGGACATTCCACCATGTCGCCCCCCTGGGTACGCCATGGATCTAGAGGCGACTCCCTCTTTTTTACAATGTACAGGCTACGTTAAGAAAATGATAAAACTTTTGTTTGCTCTCATTTCTCCAATATGAAAAATAAAACGAAAATTTTACTTATATAAACCTAGAATATCCTCGAATTTGCCATTTAGTGGTTCTTAAAATACATGTATTACAAAACTATCATTCTAATAAATTCTAATAAATCATCTAATTTTTGTTGACTATATCTTGATTCCATAACTTTTAGTTCAACTCCTTTAATAAACAATTACTTTGATTGTTTATTAAATTTTACATGTTGTACACTTTTTATCACTATTCTTAAAATAATCTTTTGTGCTAAATTCGTAAAATTGGAAGATTTCCTAAAAATCATGATGAGAATCACTTGATAATTAATAATATCTTAAATTTCTGAAATGGACACTGCATTTATCATTAGATCTTCAGTTCTGTTGTCTAGTTATTAGTCCTACACATTTTAATTATAATTACTCATGTTAGCAATTAACACTTTCTCCATTATTTCAGTGAACGTTGCTTTATATGATAAAAAACAAAAAGCATTTTTATTATTTAAAAAATTAATAATTCGCTAAAATCGTTTAAATGTCAAGACTGATTTTTAAAAAAGAAAACTCTAAATAATATTTTGGACTTCTATCTACTAAACAATTTTAAATAACATTTTTACATTTAAGGAAAAAGTTTTAATAATGCTACTTAAGAACAACAAATTTTAAATTGCAAGTAAAGATATTATTTTGTTCATTGAAATAATGTTATCTGTGTTCACTCAAGTTTTTTAATCAAACACATCATTGCCAAACTCTACATAGAAAAAAGAAAGAATCACAACCATTAGAAATAAAAAATATATAAAATATAAAACATCCTAAGGGCAAATTTTTTAAAATCGAGTTTTTATATTATATTGCTTCCCTAAGTGTAGTAGCTTACTGCTGGATGATTTTCAAATAAAATATCTATCTCTATAACTCAGAGTCAGTAATGCTAAAACATCGCATTTGAGCAAATGATCAGTAATGACCCGTTTTTCATGTTTTGAAACAACAATATATGAAGCACTAAAGTGTAAATAGTGATGAAAAAATCCCATGACTGAATACCCCACCCCATTCCTTAGAATAGAAGTTCGTTAAGTTTAAGAAAGAATGAAAATAAGCTCAAGCAAATAACCCTAGTAGTGATTCAACTTCAGCATATCATAAAGAATATATATATATATATATATATATGTATTTCCAACCGATTTCGATTTATAAATCATCGTCTGTGTACAAATGCGTGGGATTAATTTTACAATTACTACATTAAATGATGTTGAAATAACACTGATTTACATATTCCATTCAAATCATACTGTGACATCAAATATACGACTAATACCATTCAATGCTTATTGAATCGTATTATTAAAATTTCTTCTAATTATAGTAATTTAATTGATTCAATATTAAACCTTTACACTATCTTAGAGAAAAATGGCTATCCACACAAACTAATAAAGAAATTCGTTGACAAAGCATTAACTTCCAACAATATGGTACGTAACCAAGTAACAACAGATGATCAAACATCAATTTACTGGAAACTACCATACATTGAGGAAAAAAAGTAATTTCTAAAATTAAGAATAAAGAACATAAACAAGAAACTTAAAGTAACCAAGATCGTACAAATATGACTAACATCAAATAAGACATCAGAATTTTTTAGAAACAAAGAGCCTATAAACAAAATGTTGGTTTCTGCCATTGTGTATAAATATCAATGTGAAAAATGTGACCAATTTTATATCGGAGAAACCAAGCTAAATTTTGAAACTAGAATCAAAGGACATCTTAGAGGGCACTTAAAAAGTGAAATATATCTGCATGAACACCAAGTAAACAAAGCAAATTTTGAAATATTACTAAGAACAAAAACACCAAATTAGCTGAAGCCCTATTCATAAAAAATGGAACCAAGAACATGCTATTAAATAGTCAATAAAGTACGACTAATTTACTGAACATATTTTAAGTGTATGTATATTTCAACATCATTTAATGTAGTAATTGTAAATTAAATCCCACGCATTTGTACACTGACGATGATTTATAAATCGAAACCGGTTGGAAATATTAAATTGAGCACATTAGCTTGTTCATATATATATATATATATATATATATTTATGTATATAAATATATATATATATATATACACATATATATATATATATATATATTTATATAGTATCATGTTATTCATCTCCAATGTCAAGTAAAAAATTTATATATGACATTTCAGTACCCCACAAGAAATATTTCGATCAGCCACCTGTTTGTAATAGCCAGCTTATATATTGGTTCGGGGGTGTCTAGCAACCCCTGAGACCCCCTCTCAAATCCGTCACTGTATCACACTAAATAATAAAGAAATCTAAAATCTGAACACACCACATGATAGAAGATTATTTTATTGTTGAATTGCGAATTTAAATCTCATTTTGGAACATAGTAGTTGTGGTCAGACCTATAATTGCTTGCCTATAAATGACATCAACAAAAATGAAAACGTGTCAATTTCAATATATGCCATTATGAATTTTCTAATGCATCAGATTTTATGTATTCTAAGGTGTTTTAGTTGAATTGAACACTATTTAGCAGGTTTTAGATTGCTATTAAGATTTTTATGTAATATAATTTAGGTGAAATCTTGGGAGTTCGAGAACAGCTTTGATTATGACTCACAGATCCAATCCAATTTTAAACTGATTTCAGGAAATATGTAAGATTTCAAGTTAGCGCTTGTTTAAATAACGTTATTATAAATCTATTTTACTTGGTTTATAATAAAATTTGCAAATGTATGTTTTATTGAACACGGAAAAATATATTTTTATAGGTTTAACGCACTTCTATGTTTGCTTCATTTCAAGTTGTTTTATTATTGTTTTGAATGTCACTCTGTTTACTGATTGTATTTTCTTTAGAAACAATCACTTCCTGAAAATGTCGCTTGAGAACAACAAAGCTATTGTAACTGGAGGACTACAAGGAATCGGCCTCTGTGTTGCTGAAAAACTTCTGGAGAATGGGTGCAATGTTGTTATATTAGATGTTCAAGAAGATAAATGGGAGCAGTTAAGGAAAGAGTGGATAAATAAGTTTCCTTGTCGTCAGTTTCATTTTGTTATGTGTAATCTTCTGAATAGGAAAGAAACTATTTCTTCATTTGAAAAAGCTCACCAACTGCTAGATGGGTTAGATATTGTCATAAATAACGCTGGAGTTTCGGATGAACTCAATTGGGATATTTGTTTGGATATAGACTTCAAGGCAATGATACGAGTTGCATACATTGGAGTAAACCTCATGAGTTTGACAAATGGAGGAAGAGGTGGTGTAGTTGTAAATTCTGCTTCTTGTGCAGGACTAGCAAATTTTCCTTTCCCTGCTTATGCAGCGGCAAAACACGGCATCACAGCCTTCACCCGTTCAATAGAAAAAATCCCCGAATTTCTAGCTCTACATGGTGTTCGTGTGAATTCGGTTTGCTTAGGGTTTACGAAAACAAAGCTAGTTCGCCAGGAATACATCAAGCAAGGTGAACGTCTTGATGATTTTCCCTCTATTTCTTTACTTAATAATTTCCGAGATCAAATGTGGAAGCAATATCCATTTGAAGCTATGATTCCAATAGAGAAGGCAGCTAGTCTGTACTTGCAACTAATTCAAGATAAGACAGTCCATGCTAAAAATCTTTTCTACGCAGGAATACAGCAAGAAAAACCACTTTTTCATGAATATGAAGGAATTGAGAGACCTTAAATTTGCATAAAAATATAGTGATGATTTCTGTTTACCATTGTCATCATCATCATCATCATCATCATCATCATCATCATCATCATCATCACCATCATCATCATCATCATCATCATCATCATCGTTATCATCATCATTGTTTGAAATCGTTTGTATTTATAGCAGATATTGACGTTATTAATAGAATAAATGTGGTCATAATATGAAATACTGGGGATCCTACTCTACTATAATTACACACAATAGCCCTGATAAGCTTCTTCGCAAAAATATCTGAATATTTATGTAGCAAACAGATATATACTATCTTCATTTCAAGAGAGCCATGTGGATTTCAAAAAATAAAGGTCTACGTAGTACTTTTATATTTAGCACACCAGAGATTAACTTCAGCGTTGATTCTGGCTTCCGATCTTAGTAAATCTTTGAACAGCATCTATTCTTGCTTACTACATGCAATTTCATATAACTTTTAAAGTACAAATTGCAATTCGGTTAAAATATCAATTCTGTTGAACTTATTGTAGCAATTCAATATGTGTGTGTGTGCATGTGTGTGTGTGTGTGTGTGTGAGGAGGGTACTGTGGGGTGGGTGTGACATAATTGACTCACCGAACTACTTATATACTATTTTTGACAGCCTCGATTTGTGAAAGCAGGAAGATTCGTGTACTTCTCAAGATAGAGGCTATTGCTTCGTCTTTCTGCCGCTGATCAAACTCAATATAGATCAACACTGGTCACCAGGAGTTGCCAGAGTTTCAAGATTAAATGTCTACCATGGATCGTGGACTATCCATTGTTCTTGTCTGCTTAATGTTACGATAACCCACATTGTCTGCATATTCAGACATTTTTAAAAAATTCATTAATCTCTTGATAGATGTTTTTATAAATGTTCGCAATAGTATTTTTTGATTAAATTATTTTTTACGATGAAGACACTGACTACCGCCTATAATTTTGTTCATTAAATTTAGAAATCAATTCAAAAGTATCTTAGCACTATTAAGAAAAACTCATAGACATTACCAAGAAATCCTTCAGATCTTCATTTGTAACTCAAAGTGCAAAATTTTAGTATTTTAGCTTGGGAAGATGAAACTAGGCATAATATGGTTTTTCATTAGCACAAGGAGAGTGTTTAACCACATTCTGTATTTCCTGTCGTTGTCCTTGGCGCAGACACCTTACTGTTTGTTGAAACCTAACATCGCCAATTTAGTCAAATTAATACATCAATTATTTAAAACTTTTAGTATTTTTTAATTATCCCATATGCACAATAGCCACATTTACAAGATCATTGATTTTGAAATATAAGTAATGCAAAAAAAACTTGATCACTCAATTTAATCGCAAAGATAAAAGAATATTGAGCTTTAAATAAGATGCAATTCCTTTTATTTTATGCTTATATATACCAATCACTTAAATGATGTTGAGATGCTAAATTATGATAGCAACTAAATATATATCTCTATCAATAGAGTCTTCCTAGACATCGACTGAAAATGCAGGCAACACTTTTGAAAATATTTTCATTAACTCTTGAAAAGTTCCGACTATTTTGTTTATTAAAATTGTAAACTCACTTCAATTTAGATTTTAGTATTATTATGATATTATTATAAAAACGTAGGGTTTTTGAAGCTGCATTTGCAAAATAGTTTTTTTTATTTGCTGAAAACATCAAAAAGAAAATTTATATAATTTGATTTGCAAGTCAAAATGCAAGATATTAATATTTCAATTTGGAAAGCCGCCGCTAGCTTAACTATCTTTCTTCAAGCGATTTACAGCAATCAGGGATATTGTTTCATTACTTTCAGTATTCTTTGTCGATGGGCCAGGCATCAGACAACATACTGATACTGCTTGTTCAAGTTGACAACTCCCAGTTTTGTCAAATCAATAAATCAATTACTTAAAAATATATATAAGGCCTCCAACGCCATGTCTTTCTTAATTAGCTCATATGCACAGTTAGCCATAGCTAAAATGTCATAGTTCTAGGAATATATGTAAAATTCCAACCAAATTCGTTAACAGCATAACGAGTTTCATTAATTTCGAAACAATTTTTCTGTTGCATGCTTTTACTAAAATCGATATTGAATTCTTTTACCAACATCTTCATAAATAGGTTTGCTCAAATTAATTTTATTAAGACTTCCAGAATTTTTCTTCTAACTTAGTATTCATTGATGGTATCATTATTAATGTATATTTAAATGCTTTTCAAATTATAGCATTCTGAAACGGATTATTTTTGTTCAAATTTTTTATTTAAATCCCAAGATTTCTTTTAAGTACAACATCATAGTTGCAATGTATGAAAAGAATGTCACTTATAAAAATTTCAATAATTGTGCAACATTAAATACTTACATACACAAGTAATACAAAACAGTTTTCCATGTTAAATGTATTTCAAGGATTAAATTATTGCTTCTTGAGCAGTGAATATCGAGATGGATATTCACTTGATTGTCTACGTGACATCTTCTATGCTCAAAGTATATTTGATGCCTATATTTTTAAACAATAAATAAATTTTATTTGATAAAATATCGAATTAACAACTAATTTATAGTGTTGTTTTATACAGATTTTTGTTAGAATGCCAGAAATTATATACTTACACCTGTCTAGACTTCAAGCCATTAAATATATTTACAAAACTGTAGACAAACCTGTTTACAGAAATTTGATTGATATCGCAAGTATTTAGTTAAATAATTGCATTAATAATTATGCAAACAGTTTATGAAATCTGCTATTTGATGCCTAAATGTCAATGACTTTTGAAACAATTGCAGAAGTAAATATTCCTCTTGATTACTATTCAAAAAGTTGTGGAGCTTTCTTAATGAGACTTGATGACATGTCTTAACTCTTATTAGAGGACGTAACCAAAAAGAATGTTCATTTAATGTATGATATTGTTTTTCAATTGTGGGGTATTCTTCCTATTTCTTGTGAAACTTTCGTATATTTTTTCATAAATTTTATTTGAATCCAAACTTTGAAGGAAGTAGATGCTTGGCAAGAAAATATATAGAAATTTGCATTAATTTTGATATCTTTAAATTTTTTTATTTTAAAATTTTTAAATTATGACACCATCAAAATTCTGAATATTCGAATTTAATAGTGCTGATATAAGGAATATTTGTTCAAAATTTTGCCTTAATATTATAATCCAATCTTCTCCAAGGCTTAGGCGCCCCAAAAAGCCAAGCCTGAATTGGCTAAGTCAAAGACTTAAATGGGTTGAAAGCCCACCCGAATTTGACTGTGGTTATATATATTTACACTAATTCAGCCCATTCTAGCCCTACTCAAATGATTCTCCGATAGCCTGATATATTGAAAGCTACCATTTTCATGAATATTTGTTTGATGAAGTACCCATCTGACAATCATATTCTTCAACTCGAAATCCTAAAAATGTAAATTTCATTATTCAACACCGTGTTGAATAATGAAATGATTGCATTAAATATATAGTATTCACTGCATTTGGGTAGATTTACGTGCATGTTTCGTAATAGTTAATCTGGGTTTTTGAAAGTTCGCTTTATTGCTCCGGCCCATTTGCCTTAATACGATGTCCATCTCTGTGTAAGTAAATACAATTGAGATCTAAAGAACTTATGATCTATTGATATGGCACAATAGCTTAATAAATTTCTTTAAACTGAAAGTGGTGAAAACAAAAATATGTTCGACTGTTTTTAACTACAGGTTGCTATTCCCAGACGATCGTGAAATGAATTTGAATGTTCTCCAACTTAATTATTTGAATATGAATGCATATTTCAGATTGATTCGATGAAAATAAGACTTATTACTAGAATGTCTAAGTGGTCAAATTGGACTATTTTGCATATTTTAGATGCCTTAGTAATTATAATTCATATTGAAAAAAAAATTTGGAGTAATAAAAATTTATATTGTAAATCATATACAGGGTAATAATAACTTTAAAAACTCCTAAATGTATCGTGCAATTACTTCTATTGACTTATCTAGTCTAAATTTAACATTTGAGGTTGATGACATAAATCTAATCATAAATAGTTAAATTGACTTTCAAGCAATGGCATCTATATATAGCTTAGAGGAATGTTCTTTTTTCGTAGTAGTAAGTTGAAAGAGGATGTCTGTCACCCCCAAAAAGGCTATTGTTACTGGAGGAGCACAAGGCATAGGAAAGGCCGTTAGTGAAAAACTCCTAGACAATGAGTGCAGTGTAGCGATCCTTGATGTTCGAAAGGATTTATGGGACGTCGTTAAATCTGAGTGGAATGAAAAATTCCCTCGGAGTGAATTTTATTTCGTGGAGTGCGATTTACTTGATAGAGACAAAACTCTTTCTGCGTTTGAACAAACATATAGTATTCTGGATGGATTGGATATTGTTATTAACAATGCTGGAATTTACGATGAATTGAACTGGGAAAGGTGCATTGACATCAATTTTAAAGCAATGATGAGAGTGATCAATATTGGAATAAATCTAATGAGTAAAGATAAAGGTCGAAATGGGGGTGTAATTATAAACTCAGCATCAGTCTCAGGATTAGGTCAGTTCCCTGTGCCCGCGTATGGTTCCACAAAACATGCAATAACCGCTTTAACTCGTTCTCTTGGAACGCTGCCTGGCTTTTTGAAGCAGCATGGCGTCCGAATTAACTCGGTGTGCTTAGGCTACACTGAAACTGCAATTCTCAAGCAGGATCCTTTCAAGCAAGGTAATGCACTTGATGATTTCCCTTCTGTAGACAGCATCAACATGTTTCGTGATGAAATGTTGGAAAGGTTTCCATACCAACATATGATACCCATCGAGACCGCTGTAAAACTATACCTACAACTTATTAATGATCAAGAAGTGCATGGCAAAAACTTGTTTTATGTTAGTTCTCAACAAGAAAAACCAAAGTTTCATGAATATCAAGGAATTTCAATCTAGCATTCCTTTTTCAGTATTTATGAAGTAAAATCCGAAAATATGTCTCATAATATTTCTTTATTCTTAATAGTTTGGTTTGATTTTTTAAGCAATTGGCATAATTATTTAAACTTTAGACTTACAGAAATAATTATAATTTATTAGAATTTTGTTTATGCATATATTTTTGGTTGTTGAATATAAAAGGAAAACGGATATTTATAAATCGCAATAAATCTAATTAACTCATCTACTAATAACTATACTTACTAATTTTAGTACTAGAAATTTATGTATAACAGGCGTTGCAAAGTGCTTTGTTTATTATTTTACTAATTATTTAGCTATATTTATACTCAAATTATTGTAGAGAAATTGATTGTGTTCAAGTATCTATATCATATTATGGGTAGAATGGTACACTTCATTGACCTTATCTTGGTGACATTAACAAAAATTAATAATAGAACAGTGAGCACTTCTGGAGAATATATTTACATCTCATGTTTTAAGTCCAAAAATTATTGAAGAGAAACAAAATTTTTAATAATAGCACATTCAATGAGAATATCAACATAATTGGAATTATATGTACCTGCTAGTGTTTTTGCTGAATACATAAAGAAGCAAACAAAAAAGGCTTAAATGTTATTTTGAATTATCTTCGCCTTTCTAGTGTTAATTATCGTTGCCTTTTTAAAAGCTCATATTAGTCAGAATTTTTAGTTATTAAAGACTTGAAAAGCAGTCTTTCACCTTGTTGTTATATGCATGCGACTGGCAGTGTTGTTTATTTACAATAACTTGATGTTCTTGAATGGATACTGGCAATTTTAAAAAATTTGCAAAGTAGTGGTTTCGAATACTTCAAAGAGGTTGAGCATCTTTTATTTGCAATTTTTCTAATTTTCCGGAAGCTGCAGTGAAGCACAATTAACAAGTACTAAAAAGATTGTTTAAAGATTACTACAATAAAACTACAATGAAAATTCGTCAACATGTCGCTTTGACGATTTGAATTAAGCTCTATTTGCACCTTAGTTACGTTCAGTGGTGGTGAAAAAAAAAATTTTCGCTAAGGGGGAGGGCAAGGTACATATTCTGCCTAACATACTAACTTAAGAATACTTTTACTGCTTAAGTTATAAAATCTAAGGAGGCTTTTTTGAAATTTCAATTTTAAGAGAGGCAACTGCCTTTCTGCTCTTCTGCCCCCTGCTTCCACCGCCACTGGTTACGTCTGCATATGAAAAACTAGGAATTTAACTCTTACTATTATTATTGCATTAGAAATGTTGTGTGGAATCTCTCCACTTATATAAACGATCATATTGTTCAGTACGTATAAAAGCATTTCAATAATCATGTAATATAAAGGACATTATCATGAAGTAAACATAAAAGTTTTTTCGATAAGTTTTCAACACCCTTAAACTTTTTGAAAATCGATTAATGTAATAATTGTTATTGTTATTATACACTTTATTTTCGTAAGCTAAATACAGGTTTCGCATAAAAAAATTTAAAAAATTAAAAAAATTTTTTATACTCTTATAAGACTTGTCAAAACTGTTTAGGTAATTTACAGGTAAGATCATTCTCTCAGATCCAGACGAACATTTTTCAAGCAAAAGTGAATGAAAAAATCATCATTTCATTATACGCTACAGTAGGCTTCCTAATCTTGATATAGCAATTTAGGGATACTATGGAGTTCTAATGCCATTTTTACTCATATACAGTATTCAAAGATTTTTTGAAATCTGAACCAAACATTATTAGAATCTTAGATGAAGTTTAATATTTAAAAGATGCGTTTACATCACTTAAATAAATCCTGCCGCTCTCATTCTCATTGAAGGGTATTGTATCTTCTTCAGGCGTCTCACCAATATACGAATATAATTACTAAGTGTAAGTTCCGTTTTCAGTGTTTTTTCAATGCCTTTAAAGTGATTAACAGAAAATGCTAATTAATGCCGCCATTAGAAAAATGGAAAATTAAAAATCAATTTACTACATTTTGTATCATTAAAAGGAAAAATGTCATTTATTGCTCACAAATTCTTATTATCAACTTTTGTTTGAGTCGGAATTTTATCTTTTCACGCTGACCAAACAACAATAAGAGTCAAAAGCAATTTATTGCAAAAAATTCTTTAGTACAAGAATATAAACTAAAAAAACTATTTACAAAATAATAGTAACATCTAATATATTATTGTGTGGTGTGTGTTTGTTGGGGATTTGTGTGTGCGTGTGTACATTATCTATGATCATACGAAATTTTCGAAGGAGTGTAGTGTATTATTGTCATTAAGTATGCATTGTCTGTGAAAGAGGAATGTTCGCACTTTTTTTCTAAATTGTTTGTAGTTAATTTCCATTTTAATTTCATGGTCTAAGTTATTCCAAATTTTAGTTTCCATGTGGTGAAAACTATTTGAATGTCTATCTAAGCATAAAAATTTTTGAGAACGTTCATTTAACGTAATATATTGTTTTAAAAATGAAAGAGAAGGTGTACCAGATTTACACTTAAATAATATTGATACCATATGCATTTGAATTCTGTAATAAGGAGCTAATATTTTATATTGAATTCGATAGACGGATGAACTGTCATGTTTTTGCGCAAAGTTAAGTGTTTTAAGAGACCAATTGAAAGTTTTAGACAGAAGTATGCGATATTTTGAATTTATGTTTGTAAAGAGAAATGAGCAATATTGAAAATGAGATAAACAAAAAGAATTTATTAATTGTTTGTGATATATATTTGAGACGTTTCGCAGATGGTAAAGATACCTAACTCCAGAAGCCATTTTTTTAATTTTAGTCATTAAAAATTGTTCGAAATTTAAATCATTGTCAATCTCAACACCTAAATAATTTATTGATTCACTTTGCTTTATTGGTACTTGATTTATATTTAGTTCAATGTCTTTTGTGAGATTTTTAAATGTTTTAGGCGAGAAAATTATAAATTGTGTTTTTTCAATATTTACTTTCAATTGATTATTTGAGAAATACTTTGTTAAATGTTCGATGTCATTTTGGAGAATTTTTGTAGCATTAAAGGAAATACATTAGTACTTATGAGGCAGGTATCGCCCGCATATTGATAAATATTACTGTTTTTTATCTGTTTCGTTATATCATTTACGTAGAGTGAGAATAGGATGGGGCCAAGAACTGTGCCCTGAGGTACCCCACGGTTAGTTGTAATATATTTTGATTNAATATTTTATATTGAATTCGATAGACGGATGAACTGTCATGTTTTTGCGCAAAGTTAATTGCTTTAAGATACCAATTGAAAGTTTTAGACAGAAGTATGCGATATTTTGAATTTATGTTTATAAAGAGAAAGGAGCAATATTGAAAATGAGATAAACAAAAAGAATTTATTAATTGTTTGTGATATATATTTGAGACGTTTCGCAGATGGTAAAGATACCTAAATCCAGAAGCCATTTTTTAATTTTAGTCATTAAAAATTGTTCGAAATTTAAATCATTGTCAATCTCAACACCTAAATAATTTATTGATTCACTTTGCTTTATTGGTACTTGATTTATATTTAGTTCAATGTCTTTTGTGAGATTTTTAAATGTTTTAGGCGAGAAAATTATAAATTGTGTTTTTTCAATATTTACTTTCAATTGATTATTTGAGAAATACTTTGTTAAATGTTCGATGTCATTTTGGAGAATTTTTGTAGCATTAAAGGCATTTACATTAGTACTTATGAGACAGGTATCGTCCGCATATTGATAAATATTACTGTTTTTTATCTGTTTCGTTATATCATTTACGTAGAGTGAGAATAGGATGGGGCCAAGAACTGTGCCCTGAGGTACCCCACGGTTAGTTGTAATATATTTTGATTTTGTGCCATTAAGTATAACTCGTTGCTGTCGATTTATAAGGAAGTTCATTATCAAATTTATAGCGTTGTCATCAAAATTATAATGCATTAATTTTTCTTTCAGTATGTCAAAGTTCATTGAGTTAAACGCTTTGCTATAATCGAGAAGGGCAACACAACTACATTTATTAGAAGCTAAATTATATTTTATTTGCTGTGATATTGACAAAATTGCATCTTGAGTGCTAAACCCATTACGGAAACCAAATTGTTTTTTCGAAAGAATGTTTTCAGATATCAAATATGTATTTATTTGATTATTTAATATTTTTTCAAATAGTTTACTGAAAGGATGGCCAATGCAAATTGGCCTATAATTTTGTGCGTTTAGAGGATCGCTTTTTTTATATATAGGGCTTATGTCTGATTTCTTAAATATATCAGGGAATTCATTATCAATAATACATTGGTTAAATGCGAATAGAAGATGTTCACTAAAGATATGAAAATGACGTTTAATAATATAGATTGGAAGATTATAGGTTGCAGTTGATTTATTTATGTCTAAATTTTTTATTATGGTTTCTAGTTCATTTGCATTTACGAGTCTAAAAGAAAAGTATGATTTTGCTGGGAATTTATTAATATTTGTCTTTCTCTTATATTGGGGAAAATTGTAATTGCCAAGTTCCTTAAATTTTGCATTTAGATGGTCTATTATTCTTGTTTTTTTCCGTTGCAATTTTGTTATCAATACTTAATTCGTTAATGTCAGTTGAAATTCCTTTACTTTTTCCCAAAAATGTATGAATATATCGCCATTTTTCGTTTGTATTGGTTAGTTTATAGAAGAACCTTTTCTGTTTTAAGGCAGATTTCTTATTTTTTAATTGTTTAATTATCTTCTTTGATTTTTCGTAAATTAGTCCAATTAGTTGTTGTCGGCTCTGGTTGAGCAAGTTCAAACAATTTTCTGTTAATGCTTACTTGTTCACGTATATAATTATCATCTGTATTTGATAAAGCAAATTTTCGCGCCTTTAATTTTACTTTGCGGTACTTAATTGGTGCCGCTTTATTAATTGCATTGCAAATTTCTTTTGAGATATAATTAATCATACAAGATCCAGATTTTAATGTGTATATATAGTTGAACGATATGTTTTTCAAAAGTGCTTCCATTATTTCGTCTGAATAATTTAGATAATCTCTTGCATAAATTATTTTAAATTTATTGACTTTGGTAATTATATTACTTATATATGTGCAAAGAGCATGGTCACTGAATGATTCAAACATTAAAGATTTAAAAACTAAGTCGGAATTTGTTAGGAAGTAGTCAATTAAGTTGTTTTGTCTTGTTGGACAGTCAGTATTTATACAACGAAAATCATATGTGGCACAAAATTCTCTTAANCAAGATCCAGATTTTAATGTGTATATATAGTTGAACGATATGTTTTTCAAAAGTGCTTACATTATTTCGTCTGAATAATTTAGATAATCTCTTGCATAAATTATTTTAAATTTATTGACTTTGGTAGTTATATTACTTATATATGTGCAAAGAGCATGGTCACTGAATGATTCAAACATGAAGGATTTAAAAACTAAGTCGGAATTTGTTAGGAAGTAGTCAATTAAGTTGTTTTGTTTTGTTGGACAGTCAGTATTTATACAACGAAAATCATATGTGGCACAAAATTCTCTTTTCTCAAGATTATTAAAATAATTTATATAAAAAATATATTTATAGAATAGTAGGGATCACTCAGGGGCGCACCCAGCTTTTTTTATGAGGAAGGGAACTATTCTGTATATATATATATATATANAATTTATTGACTTTGGTAGTTATATTACTTATATATGTGCAAAGAGCATGGTCACTGAATGATTCAAACATGAAGGATTTAAAAACTAAGTCGGAATTTGTTAGGAAGTAGTCAATTAAGTTGTTTTGTCTTGTTGGACAGTCAGTATTTATACAACGAAAATCATATGTGGCACAAAATTCTCTTAACGATCTTTTCTCAAGATTATTAAAATAATTTATATTAAAGTCACCAAATATATTTATAGAATAGTAGGGATCACTTATTTCGGAAATTTCATTTGCATTAAATTTTAGGTAGTCAATATGATAATTTTTATTTGGATTGTATGTGATATTCATCAGTTCTTTATGACATTTATTTTCAAATGATATAATTTCTATCTAGAGTGATTCAAATATATTGTGGTTTAATTCATATTCTAATTTACGCACTGGTTAATAATAATAATAATAATAATAAGATGAAAGAAGAAATAGGTGAGAGAACTAGGCTGCCAGTTCCAAGAGGAGTTAAGAAAAGTAAGCTAGCAGTAGACGCAGCACAGATCAATAAAGTGTTGGAGATAGATGCTAGGAGTGTCACAGAAGTAAATAGCTTTGTGTATGCAGAAGCATGTGAGGTGCCGAAGAATGTAGGCATGGATATGAAAAAA
This sequence comes from Hofstenia miamia, assembly GCA_900660155.1. Classification (NCBI taxonomy): domain Eukaryota; kingdom Metazoa; phylum Xenacoelomorpha; order Acoela; family Hofsteniidae; genus Hofstenia; species Hofstenia miamia. The sequence goes on along the minus strand of CABFPE010000062.1, from coordinate 995,071 downwards.
AAATACAACAAGAAGATAAGAGAGACAGAAAGCCAGCATGGGAGAGAAGAATTAAGAATAAAGTGGCAAGGATTAGGCAGCAAATAGGAAAGATCAGGACAGGACAAGTGCAGGGTAGGTAAGGGCAAGACTATAGAAACTGCCAGAGAAGAGCTTAAGCAGAGATTAGTTGCAGNTATTGGCTCAAGAAGTTCACAAGTGTTCATGAGAAACTAGCAGTAGCATTGGAGGAGTGCGTGGTCAGTGGTTGTCCAGAGTGGATGGTAGTGGTAAGGACATTTCTGATACAGAAGGACCCAAAGAAAGGTAGTTAGCAATTTCCAAGTTGTTGGCAGACATGTTATTGGCCTGAAGTTCCTTGCCTCCATTGATTTCAAGTAGACAGGCATGTTACTTAAAACAGAATAGGTTGATACCAGAGGAACAAAAGGGATGCAAGACAAAGACGAGAGGGTGTAAAGATCAGTTGTTAATAGACCAGGAAGTGGTGAAGAATTGTAGAAAAAGGAAGACAAGCTTAGCAATGGCATGAATAGATTACAGGAAGGCATATGACAGCATATCACATAGGTGGGTATTGAAGACGCTAGAGGCCAATGGAGTTTCACGGAAATGGGTTGTTTCTAGAGAGGGGGATGGGAAAGTGGCAGACCGAGATAGACGAGCACAGGTTGATGATTAGGCGAGACATATTCCAGGGAGACAGCTTAGCACCACTACTGTTTGTAGTTAGCTTAATCTCTATCACAGAAAAGTTAAAGGAGAAAGGTATAGGGTATAAGCTGGAGAGGAATGGTAGAGCACCTATGGTACATGGTTGACCTGAAGATGTATGCTAGTTCAAGGAAGATGCTGCAGAAGCAAGTGGAGACATTGGAGAAGGCAAGCAGAGATTCAAGGAAATTGTGCAGCAGTGACAATGACTAGAGGCAAGTGTGTGGATGGCGATGGTTTGAGGACGAGCAGTGTGGATAAGATTGAGGAAGTCAAAGAGGGGTACAAGTACTTAGGAGTAATAGAGAAGGACAGAAAAGAAATGAAGTTGAGGCTAAGGAAAGAATACAAGAGGAGAGTAAGGAAGCTACTACAGAAGTCAGCATTGAATGGGCAGAATACTATAAAAGTAATTAATACTTTTGCGATACCAGTGTTGAGATATTCGGCAGGAATAGTTAGATGGAGCAAGAATGAATTTAGGAAGCTAGACAGGGAGACAAGAAAGGTAGTAGCAGCAGAAAGGGCTTTCAACTTAAATGGAGATATAGATAGGTTGTACATGGCAAGGCATAAAGGAGGAAAAGGACTGCTAAATGAGGAGGAAACTGTAGAAGCAGAAGCACGAGGGCTAAAAGAATACGTAGAAGCACAACCTAGAAGGTCCCTCCTGGAGGTCACTAAGGATTTTAGGAAGATAAGAACTGAGAGTGAAGGAAAGAAGGTATACCAGAGTAAGAAGGAATCAGAGAGACAAACAAGGTATAGGCAGAAGGCAATGCATTTAGAATACTGAAGGAACACAGAAATGTGTGACAGAGAAGAGAGCAACAATTGGTTAAAGAAGGCATGACTAAAAAGAGAAACAGAAGCACTGATAATGGCAGCACAGGAGCAAGCAATAAGAACAAACTGGGTAAAGAAGCATATAGACAGAAGAGTAGAAGTAAGCGATAAGTGTAGGCTATGTAAGAAAGAGGCGGAGACAGTAGATCATCTGATAGCAGGGTGTGAGAAGTTGGCACAGAATGAGTATAAGTTCAGGCATGACAAGGTGGGAAGAATGGTACACTGGAGTTTGAGCAGGCAGCATGGGTTAGAAGCAGGAGACAAGTGGTATGAGGACAAGCCACAGGGTGTCATAGAAAATGAGAAGGTTAAGATACTGTGGGACTTCAACATACAGACGAGCAAAGTGATAGAAGCACGGAGGCCAGACATAGTAGTGGTAGACAATAGAAAAGATTAGGAACAGTGATAGACATAGCAGTACCAAACGACAGAAATGTAGAATCAAGGAGAAAGAGAAGATAGACAAGTACAGAGAGTTAGCAGAGGAAATAGAAAGGCTGTGGAAGTTAAAGAAAGTTGAAGTAGTCCCGGTAATTGTAAGAGCACTAGGAGCAGTGAGTAAGAAGCAAAAGAGATACTTGGAGGAGGTGGGAGTACCAAAGTTGGGAGGAGCAGTAGCACAGAAGGCAGCATTGTTAGGAACTGCTAGAGTGCTGAGGAAAACTCTCAGATTCCCTGGGAACTGGTGAGTTTCCTGAGCTCAGAGGGATACTGGCATGACGCTGTGAGAAGTAAGAAGGAATAATAATAATAATAATAATATTAATAATAATAATGAGTTTTATTGCTTGTATTGAACACTGAAAAGGAAGTAATTGTAAAGGAAGAAATAATTTATTTATTCCAAAATTATTAATGATTATACCAATTTCTCTGAACTCATTATTGGAGAAAGACCATCACTCTTAGGTATAAAGCTTTGTTCGGATCTTTCCAGCATATAGGAAATACATATTTAGCATAGAATCGAACAGAATTGAGTTTAATAGAATGGGATATCTACTAAGAGTGCAAATATCCATCCTACAATAAATATTGAAGCTATAATTGTGATTATAGTGTTTTTTTAAACTCAATTTGCAGAGATTTTGACTTAGCAAAAATAATTAGGAGTTGCTATCCATGAACCAAATGACAGTATTAAAGAGAAAATGGCATTTGACATGTGACCTCCGTTCAATTCAAATGTTGACAATGTCAACCACCTTATTAAAGAGCGCATTATTGGAAAAGAGAATTTTCCAAAAATTGTAATTTAAGTGCCTCACACCTCGAACTAATAAATGTGTAGATGTGAAATTTAAGTAATATTAAATTGAAATATTTAAGCAAAGAAAAACTAAAATTTGATCACTGACAATAATGATTTGCATGTACTTTTATAATGAAGGAAGTCCCGATGTTGATATATTTATCATAAGCCGATGTCAAGCCTATTTTTAAAGGATTAGTATCTGACAAATACACATGTCAATTAACAGTTTCTAATATTATTGCCATAATTTTGTAATATTTGATTATTTTTCCAAAGCTCGGCTCACTATTTCCCTAGTAAAAAAGATAGATACAATTATTTCTGAACTAAATTTGATCAATTTTTCTAATCATTCAAAAAGAAATTCGCTATTATCATTTAAAATGGTGATTCTAATAAGAATGTTTATAAAATAACTAACAAGTACTTATCAACGCTAACATTTGGACAATACAAGTGATTATTGTAAATAATTTTTGCAATGGAACCATTGATGTCAATGAAAATTTTCAAAAGAAATTTGCTACACAATTACAATGGTAATTGAAAAAAATCATTTAATATGAGTTAAAGCAAATATATTTCTAAACTATGTGAATTAAAAAATGACAATATTTTATCAAGGCTATTTATATATGCACTATAAATTAAAGGGCAGTTTTAAAAATAATTTGATCATGTATTGATTATATTATATATTCCTAATAATGTTTGCATATTCAATAAAAATGTTCAATTTTTTTCACTTTTTATATCAATACTTAATTTGTTACATATAATTAAATACCTAAAAGAAAGTACATTTTGGCGATTATTGATGCTAAAAAGTGTTTAATCATTTCATTGATTTTGATGTAATTATTAAGACAGTAGATTTACCTCAATTTATAAAAAAATTTGAATCATACATAAGGATTACTGATACTGAATAAAGCAATTCTGGTCCAAGATATGAAATTTCAATTGTGTTATGTATTCATATTTAGAAGACTACAAGAAGAACTTGGAGGTGAATTTTTAACCCTTAAGTTCTTATAAGAAACAATATTTAAGTTGATGAGCAACATTAACAAATTTGACAATTTGGCTTCTTTACTATCACACAACTATACATCTAAACAGAGGCTCTTACCTTCAATTCTACCTCATACTTACAAATTGAGTATAAAGAGGCTCCACTCTTAGAAAAAATGTGTTCGTTCCTTTCTATTGCAACTAACTGAATGCACGACTGTCCAAACGTCTATATGTAGTTTTCAAATTTCTACATTGCATTTTGCTCTCCTAAATTTTTTATTTCCGTTTATGTTTGTGTTATTTTTATACATTATTTTAAAATGATAAACATTGTTAATACTCTCGAATTCTTAAAACGGTTACTTATAAAATGCGAACAATGAGAAAGTCATTCATTAATACCTCGATGAACCTGTGCAATGAATTACTTAGAGTTATTGAACAGATTAATAAATACAATTTGTATTACTCTAGACATTTTATTACAAAGATATCAACGCTATATAAAAAATTGAATTTAATTGATATACAAAAAACCTCTAATTTTAGAATATCAGCATCTGATTCTATGCCCCGTGTCTAATTTCATCAATTTCTACAAAAATATGTTATCAGAGAAGAATTTGCGGCTAGTCTTCCTGCAGTTAAATTTCGTTCTTATTGTAGTTCATTTACTAAATTAGTCAACATATTAAAATATTTGAAGCTAATGTTAAAAGATATGACCATGTGTTTAAAATTAACATAATTGAGTAGTAATTGTGGGGGTTTCAGAATATCTACAAGTATTCTTGAATATTGCCAAACTAATATCTGAATAAATTTTTTTCTTCTTTAAATAATATCATATGTATAAAGATTGGAATCAAATTACCTACAAAAAATGAAATTATATTGCAGTAAAAACATTTTTAATGTGGCAAAATTTAATTCCTACAGTTTCTATTTCACTTCTTGCACATTTTGTGTTTATGTACAATTGCAAGGAATTACGATAATGAAAAATGTTTTTTCACAAATTAACGCAATTTTTAGTAAAGTAGAAATCAGTTGAAGAAATTGTTAAAATTTGTTGAAATTTCTTCAGAACAAGATGGAGGTCTTTTGGTAATTTGGGAGAGGAAATTAAAAACTGTAATTATCTAAATCAAAGAAAAATTACGTTTGATAAGTTAAAGTACAATAGAAATAATTTATAATATTTTTTATGTTACTCAACATATTTATAAAAAAACAACATTGGCATTCAATTTATCACACATGCGTGAAAAGTTTAGTGCAAAAAAATTATAAATTTTTATATTACAACAGCGCATACAGCAATTAGTATTATGAATATTTCTTTATTTATTTGCTTGTGCAATTAGTTTCCCTTAGTTTATCAAAAAATTGTACAGAATTAGATTTACATTACAATAGTAAGCAAATTGAAATAATAATAACAATAAAAATGATAATAATAATTATATATATATATATATATATATATATATATATATATTTAAGAGCGTTTCAATGAAAATATCGTTTTGAATTTTTATTTAAATGTAAAAACAAGTTATGATCCAGAACAGTCAGTGTGAGAAGTGCTAGAACACAATTATGATAAATGATCCCCATTGAAATTGGTAAGCTTCTGGAAATCTTGACCGCGCCTGATAAATAAATTTGTATTAAATGAATTGCTCAAGGTAATTTTCCATAACTGTACGACAGATTTTCAATAATTTAATTGTCCCTTCCCCAAGTAGTCACTAATTTATGGTGTATCTCAGTTGATGAAATACCATTTCATACTTCAGTTCTTGTTTAATGATGATTGACAAACTAATTCTAACTTAACATTCATTTTTGATGCTCAAGCCAAACATTCTAAATTTCAAAATTATGAGATATCTAAATCCAGTGTTAAAAATGGTTCGAAATTAATTGACAATCTGTTCATGGCCACATGTTTATATATATATATATATATATATATATATAT